>OY735201.1:82197812-82222812 GCA_963457665.1 Thysanoteuthis rhombus
AGATAAGGTCTTAGACATCAAGGGATAACTGACCCCTATAAAGAAATTCATAAGTGTATATACTAAAACCTTCCTACAGCACATATCTCTCAAAGTCATGGAACAGTTAACCTTCATCCTTAGGTGATCTGATTATTCCACCTTTCTCCAAACTTATCAGATTTAAAAAAAACTGGTATGGTTGGTCACTCAAAAAAAGTATCAAATGGCCAATGCCTTTGTTTGGGGTGATCGATTGTGTATTATAAAAATAGGTGATCAATGAATAAGTTACTTCTCTTGCCTTTGTTTGGGAGTGATCATTCAAAAAATGAATAATTAAACAAGAGATAATGCTGCAGCCACAAAATAAGGGACCAGTTTAACATAAACTTCCATTACAAGTTGAACTTCCCCAACAAAACATCTTTGAGGGGGACTTTTGATTAGATAACATATGTATTTTTTTTCTATTCATGATATTTGATGAAAGTTAAAGTTTCTAACCTTTTTAACCGTGTTGCCAAATTCAGCACTTTTTGCTCCAGATCAATGAGTTTCTTGGTTTGTGAGTGCGAAAAACTGGTAAGTTAGCGCTGGTATGCTAAGCCATTTCGGCTATTTATGCGTGTTTTTTTTCGCCATTTTTAGCCCACTTTGGGTTGTTCTAACGATTTTTTATTGGTCAAACTGGTACAAAAATATTTTTTCAGCTAGGAACACGGCTTGAACATACATAGCCAGCTAGCTAGATCAGCTGAAAAACTGAAGAAACTTATGTTGACAGTTTTGGTGGCAGTTTTTGTTGATAGATACTAATATCCATTCTGGCTAATATCAACGGGATTTTTGCTTCCACGAAACTCGTCGTTTATGAACGCAGCGTTTCAGCGCTTCCAATTTTCTATATTAGTGATTCAATGATATACTGAAATGTCACGCGTAGGTATTCTAATAACTAAGAGATCCGGGGTTCACTTAGCTGACACTAATGCGCTACGTTGCCATATGACTTTTAGTTCAATTCAATGATCACAGGGCGACACTTGCGAAAGGCATTTTTTCTTAACATTGATTCATGTCTTTTCAGAAGAACCTTTTGAAAGAAATTATGCATTGTTCGTACGCGTCCATAGGTCGTTGACATTTTTGTGAACTTGCCTTTTGTTGGGTGATCATGTGACTGGTCATTATCTATACTTAGAATTATAATTTTTGCCTCAAATGTTCCTCCTCTTCATCATCATTCTTTTTGTGTCCTTTGCTGGACATATCCCTTCTCCAAGACCTTTGTATCATGGACATCGAGCAGCCAATACTTCCTGAACTTGTCTAGTTCGTCATGTCATCTTACTTTTTGCAGGTAATAGATTATTATCTGATCCCCGGCGATCCACGTTGCGAGTGGTGATGTCCAGCTGGTGTCTGGTATTCTTGCAATATGGCCCGCCGATTGTCATTTGAGTTTTTAATCAATTTCATGATATCTCTGTTTTTTTTTTCTCTAATATAATTTCTACCTTGTTATGTTTCCATGTGATGTTGTGCACATTCTATGGTTCACAGTTTGAAGATCAATCGTTTCATAAGGTTCCATGTTTCAATTCAATAGTTTACTGGTGGGAGGATGGATCGATTGTATATACCTTTTTTTTAGAACTAATGATATTTTCCTGTTCTTCAAAGTTGAGTCTGCTCTACTCAAAGCTCACCTACCTGGAGTGATTTCTTCTTGTTCTGGAGATTATATGGATATTCGTTGCCCAAGATAGATGCATTGGTCTATTTCTTCCATTCTGCGTTTTTGAATGTGATCCCTGTGTCTTTGTCATGGCATTTATTTTATAGACTTTCTTCATTCACTTCGTCTAGCATTATTTGGATATATATCATGAAGGTTCTCAGTAAAAAGGACAATACTGTTGGCCGTATATAAAATGACCATTTAGGCGAAAATACTGATTTGCACAAATAGCATAATATCGAATTTGATCAGTTTTTCTCATAGAAAATACGATGCCCCGAGTGCACGATTGAGCGTCATATTCTGAGGATCATATCTTCAAGGCTGGTTTCATTTAGCTTCAGGTCCATCTACCTGTGGTTCTAAAATAGGTGTATGGGTACTGTGCAGTACTGTAGGGAATACGTAATATGCTTCCGGACAGTAGTCTTAGCTATGAGTTGACTATGGTTTTTTGTCGCAGCAACAATATCGAGAAATAATTCTCACTATTTTTAGGTAGGTGAACTCGTCCCTGTTAGTCTGTCCCATCATGTTGATCTAAGCCAATACGTTAATTCAGTAATCCCTCAACTTGATTTGAAATCATGACCAACTGATTGGTGAACAGATTACCTACCATGAGTTGTACGTATATACGAAAATCTATATGACATCAGCAAGGGTTTATTTCATTCTAATTGATACATTTATACTTTAACGTATTTTCTTTTATATTTTTTCAGTTCATTACCCTGTTTTACTGCATATCATAAGCGCAGCTATATAAGACGTACTATAATCTTCCAGGTATATTCTTGAAATAACAATGAAACGTTTTTCCCTCGAATCTTTATGATCCTCTACGCTATATTGACAGTTTTGGTGATAGTTTCTTGCGACAGTTTTGGTTGAGGGTTTTTTAAAAATGAGAACTATGCAAATAAAAGTTGTAATTCTTATCTTATTTGTGACAGCACAATGTGTTTGCTCAAGAAAAGGTCCATTTCGATGGATATCATCAGGAATACCACGTTGGAACCCGTCGACCAAAACTGTCAGCGGAAACATAAATATCAAGATAGGTTTCTTCAGTTTCAAGTTTAGCTGGATGGCTATATATTTATATATGAGTCACATACTAGCTGCACTGATAGATCAAGGGAATGACATTAAAACATTTACTTCTTATGTCGAGATAAACAGTTTTTGTTGTTTTTTTATCCTATAAAGGTTTTTTCATGTTCAGCTCATCTTATAAGAATATAAGTTTTTGCTGATTTGGTTTGATAGTTTTTGTCTGGCAGTTTCATGCTTGTTTTTAGTGATCTCTATCCGAGGAAAGGCAAGAAGAGTATCTCATTCATTAATCCGTCTTTTTTTTCAATTTTTTCATTGATCATCCCATACATAGTATGCTTAAATAAGATATTTTATATGTGAGCATTTTCTATTGAGTGACTAACAAGACTTGCTCTACGTATAGTTCAACCAATGTATTCATTCTGTCACAATAGGGATTGGCAACCAATAAATACGGATACTATTTCATTAGATGAAAAAACTTTTGTCATTCGCTGGGAGATGAAGCAGCAGTATTCAAAGCATGTTTCACGAATCACTAGGGTTCCACCAGACTCTACCAGGGATTCTGCAAAATAAAGAGAGATCTTCACAAATACATAGTAATCGTTCATTCTATCAACTAATTGTCCATGGTTCTTACATTTCTTTATGTTATTCCATTAGCACGATCTATACCCTTTATATAGGAATGAATGGACATTTTGTCTTTTTTCATTAGAAACAGTCTGGCTATTTACGTGAAATTGGTGTTACTCAGTTAGTATTCGTTCTTGTGTCTTTTTCCTTCAATAAGCTTCGTTCTTACTTTCCTATAAGACTACATATCCTAATCAGGTTCATACACAATCGGATAATTCCACAAACAAAGTTGGAATCATATATTTGCGTATCCAATTGTAAATGCATAAGAAGAAAAGAAAGTTGTTTTTGAAGGGATATCCTTTGGAAATTTTACACTTGAAAAGCTTTCCATGCATAAGAATAGGGTTGGATGCATTAGAATGTTGTTTATGCGTAACAAGCCGTTTCTCTATTGGTTGAATCACGTATATTGCGGGTGAGATAGGTATGAATCCATACCTTTTATGCCTCCCCAGCTGTGATTAAATATGAAGACGAACTCGGATCTCTTGCCTTGGAAGGCAACATGTATACGACAAGGACTGAACTGAATTCAAACCAGGTCACCATAAAATAATAACAACGGAGGAGCTCACTTAGCCAGTATCTGCTCAGAAATACGGAGAGCTACAAGTCAATAGTGGACCGGAAATGGCTGATGATAATGTCAACAACAGCAATGATGACGATGATGATGAATGGCTTGGCTGTAACATTTCAGAACTCACCAGACACAGCAGATACTTCTGTGATTGGACCACAGGTCACAATTTGCTGAGTCTTGGATAATTACCATATGTGTAATTATCTCAAGATGATAAACTAGTGAAGCAAGTTTGATCCCCACTGTGTGCTTCCCACTATGGTATTGTACGAGATAAAACCAATTTTCATAGCATCAATCATAAATTGTTGCGTCTGACAGTGATTCTTCCTATCAAGCAAAGATAGGAATAGTAAAAATGTATTTATCTATTAGAATGAAAGAAGCCCTTGCATATTCGGAACAGACAATTTCCTTTTTCATATTTTTGATTGGTGGATTTAAATACTTATGACTAAACAAGTATTTTACCCAAAAGAGGATATTTAACACACTGTAGTATCTGGAGAGTAAGGGACAGAATAACTGTGTATATATCCGATTATGTTAGTAGTTAATTACTAAGCTAAGCTGAAGCAGAGACCAGACATCAGTCGTTGGTTACCTACTGAGGACAATCCTTGCTATCTATCTATCTATCTATCTATCTATCTATCTATCTATCAAATCGAAGTATCCCTATGAAAGGCCCGACCGAAAAACCAACCAAATGGGCTGCATGTTCTCCCCTCTTTGCCCGTATGAGTGTATGTCTCTGGTGGCTCCTGGTCACATTATTCATTAATGCACTACTTGGCAAAATCTCAAACAGTTCCTCCTGTTTGAAAAAAATAAAAATAAAAACAAAAAACAAAAACACACTTTTGGTGTCTATAATCATTCTGGGACCCACAATGCCAAAGTCTTGTGTCAGCGTTTTATTTATCAATTTTTTTCAGATAACTTAAGATACAAATTCTATTTTTTGTTTATTTTAGCCATTGGTATTTTTTGTTCAGGCTCACACGCAGGCTACAGGATTTTATTTATGCTAAGTCCAAATACTTATCTGTTTATCTATCGATCCCCATGGTCTGATGCCTACATATGCACACACAAACACACACACAAACATTTGCAAGCCTGACAATATATATATATATATATATATATATATATATATATATATATATATATATATATATATATATATATATATATATACACAAAGCTATATAGCTATATATATGTCAATCAGTGTGTGTTATTGTACTTACACGTGTGATCATGGAGAGTCCTTTCTTCCAATCTTTCTATGTAATTCCTCACCGTATTTTCCATTAACCAAGATTAAACACCATTTTTTAGAGTTCCACTGGTCCATTGTGTTGCCAAAACGTCTCTGGTTAGCGGAAATAAAACCGAAATTGCTATTTGGGTTAAAAAAAAAATCACCGAATACAACAGTAGGATTGTATAGTCCCTACAAAATATAGAACCCCCCCCCCCCAAAAACAACAACAACAAACGTCTTGAAAGAAAGCATCATAGATTATCATTGTGGAATTGCGCAAATATTTGGCGAATATGTACAAAGAGATAAAAATCTGGGCAATAAACGTCGAAAGTCAAAGCAAAAGACTAGATAAAATATATGCTAAAAATACATTTGAAGGCTGGTCTGGTCAGTCACGAAATAGAAACTGTAACATGACCAATGCCTTTTGGCAGCATGCCGTATTTGGAGTGATCAATCAAAAAATTTCAATAAGGGCTGATCAATAAATAAGTTACTTTTATTGTCTTTTACTGGACCACTGTGAAGTTTGAATTTTCTTGAAGACAAGTGGATAAAAGCTAGTGACTAATTTAGTATAAAATCACATTGTAAATTGAACCCAAACCTATTTACGGGGGTAATTTCTAGATAAAATGTTGTGCAAATGTTGAAAGATCCAGCCCTCTAGCTCCATTGGTTTGAACTGTACGTATGATTCATACATCCATTTTCAGTCAGCCGGATCAACTCATTTTGATAGATTGGCTGACAGTCTCGGTTGACAGTCTCGGTTGACTGCTGTAACAAATGGCAACATAAGGTTTCAAAGATTCTCATTGTGGAATTATACTCTTGCCAGGTATAAAAAATAATAATGAGTGTCTGTGAAATCAAATTTGGAGACCATAGCAAAGGACTAGATGAAATAAATGCTTAAAATGCTTCTAAAATATAACAAAAAAGATATATATCTGTCTACTTAATCATACAGCAAATACCCGAAAGAGACAAAATGACTAAATTGGATTTTTCTATATGAGTGTATGTGTGTGGGTGTGTCTGTATGATCTGTATGTGTGTTTTTGTGCACGAGTGTGCATGTTTGCGCGAGTGTGAGTTTGTTTATTTGAGTGTGCATGCCAGTGTGTTTGACCGATGGAGAGAAGGCATATCTGTGTATTATGTCTTGAGGTGTTTTTGCACCTATTTTGTATGTATATGTGTGTGCTATGTCTGTATATGTCTATGTGTGTATTTTTATGAGCGTGTGTGTGCCTTTTTATGTGTTTGTATGCGTGTGTCTGGAAGACAGAATGGATGGATATGTATGCAAGGGAGTTTGAAAGGGCTTATATGCAAGAGACTAAGAGAGAGGGTCTGTGTGCGTATGTGTTATGATGTGCTCGTGTACTTCTCTGTGTGTGAATAAGGGAGATATTGAATAGAAGTGTATGTTGGTGAGATTGCATGTGTGTGTATACGAGAGGGAAGGCGTGTATAAATGAGAGTGTGTGTGTGTGCATATGTGTGTGAGTCTATTTGTATGTCTTTGAGTATACATGTGCGTATGTCAATGCATGTGTTTGATTGATAGAATGTAAACGTGCTTGTGTATATGAGATTGATACAGCGTGCGTATAACCTGTGTAAAGGCCCAATTGATAATCAAATTGTGCAATTCTTTAAAAGTACAAAAGAAATAATGAAAGCTTGGAGAATCAAAGCAAATAGACAAAATAAAAAATATGACAGCAGTGTCTCTAAAGTACAACAAAAAACATGTCTCTGTCAAGTTGATCGTTGAATTGGAGATTCATTTATAGTCAACAACTAGAAGCAGCAAATTAACTAAATGTGATTCGTGCTGTGCTTGTGGGTGTGCGTGTATGCCGCCAGTGGGAATTATGTATGATACTAAAAGTGTGTATTTGCGTGTGTGTATTCGTGTGTGTATATGTGTGTGTGTGTGAGAGAGGAAATGGATAAAGATCAAATCATATCCATAAACTATACATATAAGGGGGGCAGTTTTAGGAGCTACATTTTGAGCCATATATATTCACAGTAGCAAGCAAAACGACGGCAATGATCAAGGGGTGGCAATTCATAACCTATCGACGGAATAAATCGAGCACACACACACGTATATATATAATTAATGTGTGTCATCAACTGAAAGCTGTTTCATTGTATTACAACTCAGAAGGGCAATAGACTATCCAATATCTCAACCAGTACCACAAGGTAGGGTCGAAACTTTCGCCTCCGACCCAGTAGCTGATATTTTAACCCTGCCCTACGCTGAACTGGATGGCCAGTAAGACTGAAATCAAACAAATATATTTACTTACGCATAATTCACCATCTTCCAAAGTGCTCCATTTCAAAGTTGGAAGAGCATTGCAATATAGCAGTAATTGACGAGTGCTCAAGCCTGAAGAAGGGAACGTCAATTACAATGATAATTGATTGTTGTGCCATCCTCAGACACTTGTTACGTTGTATCCCACCTCTTCATATATATTGATATAACTAACCAACTATGATATCATCTTTAAGAATATTGATTACACAGCAAATTTTCTTCGTGGTTGATTCTCTACCAACATATTCAAACTGAATAATTTGACAATGATTCCACATCGTATACGATATAACTTCCATCATTTTTCTCCTCATAAATTAAATGAATTATACTTATATGAACGGTTGAAACGAAACCAAACCGTTATCAAACAAGTGTTACACGTCATCAATATACTTCGACAATTTGTCACCTGACATTCCATGCCCAATCTCCCATCCCACCAAACTACCTATCAGTCAGACGAATGGATCTGAGCCAAACGTTTTCCCCACTCTGTGATTCCAGTCGATACATTGATCTGTAACGCTGACAAAAACTGGATCCATCTATTCTTCAATTTCTGTTATCATTTCATCATAGTCAAAGCTGATATGATATAAAAAGACCAGGATGTCTAATCATGGTTTTATTAAATTGTCTAAATATTTTACTTATATTGTCATTTTTGCAGTTTAGTTCAAAATCCTCTGGGTATACATTATTATACGATTTTCCGAATTCATTCAGAGGACATAAGTCATAAGCTGGAAACAACCTGAAAATGGACAGAGTCGATTTATTTTCAATTTAGTCAAAGACAACATGACAATATATTCCTGTCAATGTAAATTCAAATTTGCCCAGTAGAGCATGGATCAATACACACACACACGCACACACACACACATATACATATATATATATATATATATATATATATATATATATATATATATATATATATATATATATATATATATATATATATATATATATATATATATATATATATATATATATATATATATATATATATATATATATATATATATATATATATATATATATATATATATATATATATATATATATATATATATATATATATATATATATATATATATATATATATATATATATATATATATATATATATATATATATATATATATATATATATATATATATATATATATATATATATATATATATATATATATATATATATATATATATATATATATATATATATATATATATATATATATATATATATATATATATATATATGTGTTGACAATAAGAAAATTGTTGTATTCAAATCAAATTTATTGTAAGACAATTTTTGGCCCGGAAAGAGTTAGTCGAAATTTTTGTCGAAGCAATCCTGAGTGAAAAAAAATGTTGAAACGTTCAAATAACACCATCATACGCTAGTAAAAATTACAAATAATCATTTTCTTCATAGCTTAATACATTTTGTGTGCGCAGGGTAAAACATTCAAAGTGGAAAATAAGGAGACTTAAGCTTTCAGACAGCTAAAGATTTGGCAACCTAGGTTGCTTGATTCCTTTAGAGAACCCCTACTGCCATTGAAAGTAGCTTCCTGTTGAGAAAATGTCACCTCCCACTTTTGACCCTTGGAGGGGAGGGAAATTGGATCCCTCGAAATTTCTATATATTATAAATGATATAAGAAGGTATTAATATCAGATGGGCAGAAAGGTTCCACCCTAGTCTTATAATCACATCGTAAATAGAACTCCTTTTGAATCACTTGACATTGCCGGATAAAATATTTCAGGAGCAAAACAATTCAAGTAAAACGATATGAAACTGGATACCCTATTTATCATTTTATTGTTATCTAGCTATAGTCGTCTACACCAGACCTTTGTGTTTCGTAAATCTGATAATGTTTCTACTACCTGCATGGCTATCGGCGTATGGGATTAATTAGATGTAATAAACAAATTTTGCATGGATGTTTGTCGTATGGCATATTTAAACTACCAGATGCAAGAATTGGGTGGAGTGTTAGGAAAATATTCGGACGGTTTGGAAAAGGTTTATTACTCTTCTGTGTGTGCAAGTCAGCTACGCGTGGCTTTGAATGTACCAAAGCTAAATTAAATATATAGAGAGGGAAGACTGACAGAGTACATTGATTTTACAACGGTTGCGCCCCATATTCTTTTCTTTCGAAACTAGCAAGTCACCGGAGATTATTAAGAAAATACGTAAACCGAATAAAGATAATTTCTTCCATTGACAGAAAAGTTGTTTTTCCGACCCACTATTCTCAGAGGTCAGAATTAAAACCTCTACATATTTTCTCGTTGAAAATTCAGTCCCATAAAAAAGATCTCTTAGGGATGTTCCTATTTACAATGATGGAATATTTTCTTTGTGTCCGTCCACATTTGCTTTTGAAAATTAAGACATTTCAGTGATCTAACAAAAGGTGAGAGAAGTAATGTATTCATAGATCAACTTTTTTCAATTGATCTCTCAGCCCACAAGGCATACTGTCAAGAAACATTAGCTACTTGGTAGTTTCTATTGAGTGACTAATCAGACGTTTTTTCAAGTCCTAGAATGGACAAACACAAAGCTGAACCAAATCAAATTAGAATCGATTGATTTTCTATCTTTTACTGGGGAAAAACAGGAAAATCCAACTTACGAGGTTAGAAGAGGGATATGTATTCAAGCAGCTCTGTGGACAAAGTACGGAGTATTAATAATCGAAATACATTTACCTCCTCTTCAACGTCTCTATATTTAAACCAATTCATATTCACTTTGTAAATAGGGTATGGCGTTTACAGAGTCATGCACTCTCTGAGTGCTTTCAAGCTGTTCTTGTTGAAATTCCTGTTCGTCTATATTAAATCACATATTCAAAGTCTGTTTTCGAATCTCCGTTGCCAACTCATGGCTCAGCCGACTGGTTTGTTAAAACTTCTTTTTCCCATTGTTCGTCTACGTGCGTATGTCTCTGATCACTCTTCGTTCAGTTTTGAGGGTACAGACCTTGTACAGTTGCATAAGTTCACCAATTGGCACCACCTAAAAACAACTTTTCAGGGGTCATTTGGCACCAATAATGCCAAAATCTTGTGATAGTAATATTTAGATAATTCTGAACAAATTCTTTTTTTTTTTTTGATAATTTTTGATATTTTAGTTAATCTTTTCTGTTTCACGTGCGCACTAAGATAATTTATTTATGCAAAGAGCAGAATTTTTTTTCAGGATGGAAAAATGCACTATTCTGTGAAATCATCATCATCATCATCATCATCATCATCATCATCATCATCATCATCATCATCATCATCATCATCATCATCATCATCATCATCATCATCATCATCATCATCATCATCATCATCATCATCATCAGTCGAGAATAAGAAGTAAAAAAATATAAGAAAGAAGGAATCAATAAATAAGTTACTTCATTTGCCTTTGTTTGGTAGCGATACCTAAAAGGTTGTTAATCTGCTTGTTTTTGTTCGATTTGAAAGCAATGATAAGTGGACACAAACCAAGGGATCAATTTAGCACAAACCAACATTGCACAATGAACCCAATCCACAAATGTATCCAGGGATGAGAGAAACGAATTTTTACAAATAAAAAGGAGTAAATGTTGAAATTTGTCGATATCTAACTCTATTGGAGCAGCCTGGATGCTTGATAAATATTTTAGGGTCTGTCGTTGGACATAGACTCTCCCCAACATTTGCCAACCTCTCTATCAAAGGCATCACAGAGCCAGTACTTTTTGAATTTATTTTGCTCGTCAAGCCATCTTACTCTCTGTAGGCCACAGCCCTGCACATGACCTCTGGGGATCCACATTGTGAGTTGTGATGTCCAGCAGTAATCAGCTATCCTTACAACATGACCAGCCCATTGCCATATGAGTTTTCTAACAGTTTGTACAACGTTTCGAGCTCCTGCTTTTTTTTATTTATATACTGAGTAGTTTATGATCTATCCATGATTCTCTCATGTGTGCGTTATATGGTTCTCAGTTTGAGGGCCAATCTTTTTGCTAAGTTCCATAACTCTACTCCATATGGGACCATTGATATGCTACATTGCTTGTATACCCTTCTTTTTAGAACTGATAGGATTTTCTTGTTCATAAAGTCGAGCATGCTTTGCCAAAAGCTTGCCAACCTAGTGTGATGATTGGCTTGATTTCTTCTCCTTTTGATGACTTCATTGAGATTCGTTGTCCTAGGTAGATGGAGTGGACTACTTTCTTCAGTACTGCATTATCGATATTTATCGTTGTGTCTTTATCCCCAACATTCTATATAATATAAGTCTGATTCTGCTCTGACCCAAAAGCTGCCGAAACGCAGTATTGAGGTCTGAGGTACTGAATTAAAGTAGCCCTGAAATCTCTTAACTTAACGAATGTAATCCAGGTTATTGAGAAATTAGAAGTAACTTAGACTAACTGCTTCAGGGTAAATTCAGGTTTGACAGAAATCTAAAAGTTTAAAGATCTTTCAACTTTTGTAAAAAGAATTCTTCAACGAAAAAGGATCTTTTGAGGTCCAAGTAAAATAGTATCTAGATATTTACTTGATAAATGGAATGAAAATCTAGATAATTCTTGATATAATTTTAGGCAATGTACATTTCAACCGAAAACTAGGGACCATTAAATCCCCCCCTCTCTCTCTCTCCCTCTCTCTCTCTACTTTTTTTCGTTCTTTTTTTTTGTGGATTGATGATGTAGGAATCATCTCTCTTTTCCCCATCCTCCTCAATCCATCATTTTAGAGTTATCATTTTTCAGTCTCAACCGGAAATTTGAAGTTGTTATTGTTGTTAAATGATGAAAATAAAGTAAAAATTCAGGAGGATTTTGATAACAGTGCAAAGTTCGCTTCCTTCTTTTCCCCCAAGTTTCTCTATCTGAAATGCTGCACGGCAATTTTTTTTTTTTGCTTTTTATCTTCTATCTTCCTCCTTTGTCTTTCTCGCTGACCTGACGCTAAATCAACATTGACCGGTGCCTTTATCCTAAGTAAATAAGACATTATTTTTTGCGTTGCTAAAATTATTATTCTATATAGTGAGTATTATCAACATAATCGTCAATGAAATCTGCAGGAACCAATGTCAAAAAAGATGGTGGTGGTAGTTGTGATAGCTGTAGTGGTGGGTTGAATATTAAACTCCAAAAATAAATTCCCACCATTTACACAGTCTGTTTGATCAACACTGAACGGTGCCAATATCTCGCGTCGGCACACAGATTATTTCATGCCCTAAACTCATCAATTTCTTTTCTTAGGGTTATTTACATCATTGTAAAAAAAAAAGAGAATCGCTGGGGGGATTCGTGGAAATGTTGGTATTCTTGGGTTTCTGAGTAGGTTTAAAAAAAACTATCACAATCCTGCTTGCTACATGGACCAATCCAACTCCAACTTGTGCACCGACTGAAAATGATTACTGTAAGGAGGGTATTATATATATAACGAATAAATAAATAATTAAAAGAAACAGGAGTAACAGGTTCGATCAGTTTCTCAATCATAACCATCATGGGATCAACGTCTTTTAGCAACATGCACTGTTTGGGTCAATCAATTAAAAAATTGAAAAGTGAGGTGGAAAATGAATATATTCTCTATCTCGACTTTTGTTCGATGGTGATCACTAAAACAGTTACAATTTTCCGAAAAGAAAACACTACCAGATACAAACAATATATATATAAATATATATTTATATAAATAAAACAACGTATATATATATACATACATACATACACACACACACACACACACACATATATATGTATGTGCGTGTGTATGTATGTATATATATATATATATATATATACACACATATTTATATGTGCGTATGTGTGTATAAAAGTCTATGAGAGAGTCACAAACCGATCACTTGGTCGTAATTTCAATTACAATAGGCACGTGTTAATTCTATCAATTTGTTTGACGTGATAGACAGATGATGGAGAATATACCCCCTTTTGATTAGAAGAATATTCTTGTTTGTGTTTTTTTACATTCTCAGCGTTCGTCATCTTGTCTAGTGTTTTATTGCCGTTCGACTGTCCATAACTTTTCTCGATTCTTTGTCAAAACTTTCCGCTATTCACAAAATGATATCTTCGCATACTCATTGAGGATTATTCATAAGTATTAGAAAAATATGGGGAAGAATACACAGAAAACTTTAAGTGAAGATGAAAATGTTTTCTTGATGAACCCATAGTACCATAATAACAAAGATCAAAGCACATGTAAAACAGGAAAATAAACCCTGAAGTAGAATTAAAATGATTAGCCTTTCTAAATTTGCTTACAAGTGTGTATAGCAAGACTTCCTCGAGGCAAAATTGTTCTTCAAATATTTTCATGTTTCTTCAGACAAAAAGTGATTAAAATCCTTGATACATTTTCCCCTTCCTGTTTGGGAAAAATAAAAAATCTTTTTTTACCTCGAAATTTCAATCTCATTTCATATTTATGGATAGACATAGGTGAAACATTATCACACGAAGAAGAAGAAGAAGAAGAAGTAGACGAAGAAGAAAAAGAAGAAGAAGAAGAAGAAGAAGAAGAAGAAGAAGAAGAAGAAGAAGAAGACGAAGAAGAAAAAGAAGAAGAAGAAGAAGAAGAAGAGCGTTTGTCCTTTTTTGTTTTATCTCTCACTACGTATGGATATATGAATACTGATAGTAATGCCAAAGTATGTAGACCATACATGTAATCATACTCTCTCACACACACATAGGGTTGTTCACATTGAAAGAAAATGGATTATTGCTAGTAGTTTTTTAAGCGTATTAATCGAAAACTTCCCACTAAAAATGTTATCCATATACTTTCAATCAAAATAGAATTATAGACACATAATTGGAACTTCTGACAAAACTTGTTTGTCTTTGTACTTTGATACCCTCGGCAAAATTCTTACTTCTTTTTTTTCAAGAAACTTCTTTAATACCCTCTTGTCACCACGTCGGGATATCAAAGAAAATCCGACCAAAATTGTCAAGAAACAATAAACATATGTTTTTGAAATTTTCAAATAGAGCTGTCAGCCTGTTTGGTTCGTTATATATGAGTATACCACGAGTACAAGCCACACCTAAGAAGCTAGAGGAATGAAAATTTCAACATTTACTCTTTACATTTCATGCCTTGCGAAAACGTTTTGTTTTTTCTTCAAAATACCCTCAAACACTTCTTTCAGAGGGGGTTCGGTTTACAAGTTTAAGCTAAATTAATCCTTCATGTGTCCGCTCGTTCGATAAAAATTCAAACTTTTCATGGATCTCTGCTCAACGAAAGACGAGAGGAATGACTTGTTCATTGATCACCCCGATTAAACTTTTTTCAAATGATTACCAAAACAGCATGCTGCAAAACGACGGCTGTTGCGAGACGGTTTCTATCGAGTGACTAACCACATGTCTTCTTTTTCTCATTCAAGAATGAAAGTGAGTCCAAGATTAAAAGTCGAAGGAGGACGCCTTGGCAACAAATGGAAGATTTCATGACAGGTCTGCTCAGTCACCTAATAGAGTTTGCCATGGGGTCATTATATCTCGGCAGCAAGTAATTTTGGGAGTGATCAATTAAGAAATGGAAAAAGGGGTCAAACAGCAATTAATTAGTTCTCCAGCATTCTGCTGGATGATGATCACCAAAAAAGTCTGAATTGAAGGCATTGATTTTGTATGACCGATTGTTACGCAGCTTCACAGAAACAACGCCTTTTAAACCGTTTCAAGACTTTATTTTGACAGGTGTAGTTTATCAATGACGACTCGATTCTAAAGGATATAGATGTTTTGTTTTTCTCAATTTCAGACGTTTTTTTTAGAAGAGAATGACAGTCTTATCATAAATAGAATTTATTCTGATCATATCTATCCTTTGATAGATTTCATTTGTTTACATGACATAGAAATTGGATGCTAAAGACCGTGATTGCGGGTGTAATTTATTTTCTCATATAAAGAATTTTTCTTCTATGAAAACAAATGATATTTGCAAAGTTGTGATGAGGAATACTGACAGATATAAGAGGAATGGTAAGTTTATACTTTGTGATCGATTGGAATCGGCCTAACAGAAGTAAATTGCTGAAGAGACAATTTAATCAACCTCATTACTCACAGGTCAGATTAGTCCCTAAGCGGAAACTGCTAAGTAATCGACATTTTCTGGCAGCAGGCCATGTTGGGAGTGTTCAATTAAAATGTGAAAAAAGATGATCAACGAGTTAGTTACTTCTCTAGCCTTTTGTTGAGTTGTAATCACTTAAGAAAGTCTGAATTTTCGAAAAAGAATTAAAGGGACCAATACAACACAATATAAAATCATAAATTGATCTTCCACTAAAAACCTATTCAAAAGAATCAAAAAAGTTTTTTTTCCCCAGACAGAGGTAAATGATAGTTTCGGGTTTTGATATTATTAGGTAAATAGAAAAAAAAACCAAAAAAAAAACCGGACGAAATGTTATTCATTCAGTCCTGTTAACAAAGCGCTGACTATCATTTTATCGCCTTATCAGAATAGAAAATCATTTTTTCCGGACACAATAAGGAAAAGATATTTTAATTCTGAGCCCTCTATCTCAATCGGTGCTGTCTGTATGTGTGATACATACATATACATATATATATATATATATATATATATATATATATATATATATATATATATATACATACATATATATATACATACATACATACATACATACATATATACATGCATACACACATAAATATATACATACATAAATAGCCAGCCAGAACTTTTCCGGTGGCAGTTCTGGTCGACGATTTCTTACAGTCAAATATTGTCCGAAAAGAAAAATAAAGCCAATAAGGTGAAATCATTTATCACTTTGATTTACAACCAGTAAGGATATTGTCCCTTTTAGAGGCGATATAATGCTCCCTTCCTACCAATTACGGATGGAAAGACGGCTTATATAAATAATCAATGGTTCGATCAAATCTAATTTTGTATGAATTCTCTCACTTATTTTGTTCTTTCACCATCATGAATCTTGAGCCCCCTTCAACATCAGATCATGTACTACCATCTGTACTTTGCTTGAAATAGCATAAATTAAGACATAATTTTTTCCAATGATGTTTTTGGTCGATTTGGAAGACTAACGGATTGAATGCCCCTAGAGCTGGAAGAAAAAAAAACTTTCAAAAGTATTTTATTTACGTTAGATAGGAAATTATGTTATTGTACGTTGTACCTCAATTACTAAGTGAATAGGACTTTTTAATACTAGCCATTAAGTGCTAATACTTTTGAACTGCACTTAAGATTTCCAACTGTATGAAATCCAACTTTGAAGTTATTCAAAGTATCATAAAGATTGCGTCAATAAAATTTTTTTTTTTTTTAGATACATGAAATTAGAATATAATTAGCATTGTAAATGCAACAAAGCTGATTACTTCAATTCGAACTGAAGATGATGAATTCATTAAATATTTGGTATCATCATCATCATCATCTGTCCTTTAGCGTCCGTCAGGATTTGCCACACTTCCCTATCATGGGCGTCACGGAGCCAGTACTTCCTGAACTTGTCTAGCTCGTCTCTCCATCTAGCATTTTGCCGGCCTCGGTTGCGCATGTGGTCTCGGGGGATCCATGTTGTGAATCATGATGTCCATCGATAGTCAGCCATTCTTGCAACATGGCCAGCCCACCGCCACTTGAGATTTTTAATGGATTCTATGATGTCCCTAACTCTTGTCTTTTCTCAGATGTACTGTGCTGTCTTACGGTCTCTCCATGTGAGGCCCAGCATTATTCTTTCATTTGCACGTTGCATGGTTCTCAATTTACGGGCCTGTCTCTTGGTTAGGTTCCATGTTCCAGCTCCATAAGTGACTATTAGAAGGATGCATTGGTTATACACCCTTCTCTTTAGGATTAATGGGATCTTATTATTTTTGAAAGTTGAGCGAGCTCTGCCAAAGGCTTGCCATCCTAGTGTGATTCTTCGCTTGATTTCTTCTTCTTTTGAGGGTCTCACGGAGATTCGTTGTCCTAAATAGATGTAGTGGTCTACTTCATCTAGTTGTGTGTCCTCGGTTTTGATCTTAGTGTTTTTATCCCCGATGTGGTTGTTGCACATGATCTTCGTCTTGCTGAAGTTTATGTGTAGGCCGACTTTCTTGCTTTCTTCATTTAGTTCATCTATCATTAGTTGGAGGTCGTGTAGGTTCTCTGCGAAAAGGGCTATGTCGTCTACAAATCTAAGGTTGCTCAGATACTCGTCATCTATCTTAATTCCTTCACTCTCCCAGTCTAGCCTTCTGAAGATGATCTCGAGGCAGGCTGTGAAGAGTTTAGGTGAGCTGGTATCACCTTGTCTTACTCCTTTCTGGAGTTGAAGGGGGTCCGAGTCCTTATGTAGCCTGATAAAGGAGCTGCCGTGATTGTATATATGTTTCAAAACTTCAACATATACTGGATCTACACCTTGCTGACTGATGGCCTCTATGACTTTAGGGATTTCTACTGAGTCGAACCCATTTTTGAAGTGGATAAATGCTACGGCAAGTGGTAGTTTATACTCAGCTGCTTTTACTTTCAGCTGATTTATCGAGTGCAGGTGGTCCATGGTTGAGTAGCGTCTTCTAAAGCCAGCCTGTTCACGTGGCTGGTTTTTATCGAGTCTTTTTGTGATCCAGTTGGTTATGATCTTTCTGAAAAGTTTGTATACACAGTTGAGTAGGTTCATAGGCCTATAGTTGTTGAGGTCTTTCAGGTTTCCTTTTTTATATAAAAGCATCATGATAGCAGTGTTTCAATCGTCTGGGACTTTACTGAGTTTTAGACACAAGTTGAAGAGGACGGCCAGTTTCTTAGTGATAATTTTACCCGCTTTTCGAAGTAGGTCGATGGTGCTGTTATCTGGTCCAGGGGCAGTTCCTTTCTTCGTCTGTTTAATGGCTTCTTTAGCCTCCCACGGGATTACTTTTGAGAAGTTCTCAAGTTGATTGCTCATGTCTTGCGTATCTCGCTCATCGTTTTGTAGTCCTTGTTTGGACGAATAAAGTTTTTGATAGAATTCCTTGGCACTTTTGACAATCCTGTCTCTGTCTGGTGTTAGGTTTCCATTTTCCTCGAGTATGCTAGTTATTTGCCTTCGTCCCGAGAGATCTTTTTTTCAGTTTGGCCAAGTATATAAAGTAGAGCCAGGCAATCAATTTTTCCTGAGCTTTCAAAAGTCAACCGATTGCTCTTGGTAACCCCGGCGCGTGTAAATAATGATTGTGGTGAAAACATGTTCAGAGAGTATTTAAATGTTCTAGAACTATACCAAAAATGAGTTAATCCTTGCGTACACGGGTGAAAATATTTTCCCAATATGATGAGATAGCTACCGTATTTTACACCCGCGAAGCTAAGGGAAACCGAAAATCACTTCCTTAAAAAAAACAAACTATAATTCCCAAATACTATAGAGGACCGTATTTGTCACATATGTAATGGATCTTCAAAGAATCGGCTATCGATTGGCTGAGATCCAATCTTCATTAATGTCCAAGGTTTTAAGCTTCAACAAGCGTGACTTAAGGGCCGAGTTGGGTCACATTTCTAGTCTGAATCTAAATGAATTTTCTCATCGAAGGGTAAAAAACCCCATTTTTCCTATCTTTACTAGTTTTATGGACGTGATGATAGTTATGAGAACAGTATATTTGATGAAGGTGACCCTTCTTCTTGCTCAGGGAGAATGAATACTCAGGAACCCTAACGGCTGCAGTAATTGATCTATTCGCGGCCAATTCATCCTATGTAATTACAAAGCAACGATTTTACATTGCCGGTAATTCTATGGCTTGCTCGATTAAAGTAATTACAATGCAAATTCATACATCGTTGGTGGATTTAACTTACTTGAAAACGCAGGATATGAATTTATTTTGATGACAAAACTAAGTAAATAACTATCAACGGAAAACACATCAACTTAGTTTAGCAGCATGCAGTGTGGGGGTTTCCAATGAATCATCAAAAGAAGGAGAGGTAAATGAATAATTTATTCTTTTGCCCTTTGTTAGGTATTAATTACTAATTGTTCCATTTGATTATCCAAACAAGGTATGCTGCCCAAAGACATTGGTCACGTGTCGGTCTCTAACTTGAGTCACCTTCTAGACCTAATTTAATATCTTAAACTACGGTAAACAAATAACTTAGTGTTAAATTGAACACCATTTGTGAATATTCTTTTCCCCATTTTGCTTTGATTTGTTTGCAAACTGGTCTGGTTAGTCCATCTATAGACACTGTCACGTGGTCGACATCTCTTGGCAACGTTCCATCGTTGTAAGGGATTAATTACAACTTTGAATTAGGTGTGATCAATGAATGGAAAAATTGATCACTAAAGAAGTCCGAAAAAGTGAATGACACAAACTGAAGGACCAATTTACCAAAAAATTAGATTAAAAAATTGAATCACCCACTAAAACCCAATTTAGGGTATATCTCGAATTGATTGATCTTTCCAAACATAATAAGTAGTTTATGTTTAATAATTTGTTCTTTATCTCCACTGATACGTCATATTGCGTAGAAACTAGGGTGTGTTTATGAATTGTGTTATGTTGTATACAAACTACGTTGTCGAGGTCAGATGGTACATTCACTGTGAAATGATCGTTCTGATTAAGTTTGTATACAATATAACACAATTTATGAACACTCTGTTGGATCATATGCATCCATATCTTAGTCACACACATACATGTGTGTGTGTGTGTCTGTGTGTGCATGTGTGAGAGAGAAGAGAGAGAGAGAGAGGGAAAGAGAAAGAGAGAGGGAGAGAGTGGTATATGCGTTATAAATGAGCCAATATTTTCTGCTGATTACCACTTAGAGACAAACCTTTATAGCAAACCCACTACACACTGCAATTTTTCGCAAAATGTAAATATCTGTAACTTTATATATTTTCATTATACTGTGGGGAAGGGTATAGACAAATGCTTATCTTACAAGTTGAAGTAGAAAAAGATTGCTCTCAGATTTAGATTCCATCATATTTTTTTAATTCTAGTATTCAGAAAGATAGAGCATCAAAAACTGGGGTGAGGTTGCAGATTCGGGAGTCCAACAGTCGTAGCTCTTTGAAGCACCGTTCTTTCCAATATCTAGTGTAGTGGTTCCCATCCTGGAAACCGCAGACACATGAAGCACCAAAAACATATCGTCCGTGGGCAAATATTCAAAACATTGTTGAGCAGGCAGTCATTTCAATGGAACTGATGATGCTAAAAATTTGCAGGCGCTCGGTGGGGGGGTGGGGACTATTGAGTGAGATTTAATATTCTATATATGTAGGGATGCAGTAGGTGAATTACTATCTATAAAATTTGGCCTCGTCAACTACAGCCCCGGGGGTGGT
The DNA here is from genome assembly GCA_963457665.1 of Thysanoteuthis rhombus. Taxonomy (NCBI): domain Eukaryota; kingdom Metazoa; phylum Mollusca; class Cephalopoda; order Oegopsida; family Thysanoteuthidae; genus Thysanoteuthis; species Thysanoteuthis major. The sequence goes on from OY735201.1 coordinate 82,218,908, forward strand.
TTTAAATCGCGTCTCTAATCCCTTCTCTCAGCTAGGCAACTGATAAAAAAAGATAAATGAAACTTGAATTGCGTAATAGTGAAACACACCTGTTTACATTACGTTGAAGTGGGGGAGTATCTTATTTTCACTTTTATTATTTATTATTACACATTTCCTACGAGTTACAAAACAACCCTTTTCGATTTTTTATACAATCAACCCCGACCTGACGTGTAACCGGAAGTTCATGACGTCTATTGAATGACTAACCAGTCTGGTTCTGTATTTTTAATTTTGATTAAATCGCTCGAAAGTCACGTATTCGAAAGGCCAGGGAATTTATAAGAAGATTTATGCTTCTTTAAAATTGCACTTATCAGAGACGGAAAGAAAATAGACTCAAGCGGATTTTTGTATCCCCTTGAATAGCTTGCTTTCAGTGCCAAGAATAGAAAATATAGTGAATGTCAAGGACAGTATTGGTAAATATATTCTTACATCTTATGTGAATTTCAATATTATCTGTTTTATTGATATGTGTGTATATATGCATCTTCAATTTTGTCTGTACCTGAGTAAATATGTAAATATATGATAAATGTGGAAACATTACCGAAGAAACCATCCTAACAAAATAAAAAATAAAATAAAAAACACTACATTTTTCAGGAAGCTTATATGGTCGTATTTACAATGCAAACAGGTAGATTTAGATATACACAAAAAACCACCGAGAAGACGAAGCCCAATCGAAAATCAATATTGAACAAGTGGTGCTCCCACATAAGTCTATCTAATGAATCTACTGCAGTCACATCGACAGCTGTTTGTAGAGTGCAGGCTTCAAAAAGTTAACCAATTCAACGACAGAGTCACTCTTTTTCGCTGATTCAATCCAAGGAAAGTGGAGTAAAGTCTTGGATCCTGCTATCTTCTTGTTCCACGACAGGGCAAGTTCTGCACGTAAAATTAGATTCCTTGCTAGTATGCAGAGATACCTAAATTCATCTATTTGGCAGCTTCTTTATTTTTTCGTCTATTTTCAAAGAAAGAAAAATGGTTGTCACCGAAAGAATTTGATCACGTAGTTAGCAAGTAAACGTATAAGCACATATTAGGGTGTTCGAAAATCAATTACGCATTTCAATAAAGAAATGAAGGCAAATACCTGTGGACTTTGATTAAATTCTATTTATCAATAATTTTATCATCATCATTGACTGGAACGCAAATTTTCGTTTCATAGTTGGAATTAAAAGAGAAAAATCTGCGTTTTTCTTTTGCTCATAAAAATCTCTATTCGTATCATTTAACCATCACTAGCACCGTATACGATCCAATGTCCAGTTAGAGGTAAGAAGATAATGAACTCAATTCAAGCACCATTTCAAACTATTCAACCCTGGTTTTCCTATCGTAGGATGACTTTTGATGTATAGTTATGAAATACGTAATTATTCTCTAAATTCCCTGATGTATTCTTTATCTCTCCCTTCTCTCTCCCTTCTCCCTCTCTCTCTCTCTCTCTCTCAGTCATACACACTTTAATATCAATACGCAAGTCATAGATTCACGAACTCCTAAAACTGTTCCTAAATGATGGTGGAACTCTTTTATGGGTGAAACAAAAAATAGTGATCTGCATCATTTCTCTTTGACAAAACAAACACAAGCAGTAAAGGACACGAATCTCTTGAATAAAATGAATCCAACTAAAGTTCAAAAAGAAGCAACCTCTACTAGTTGTTATTATCCGTTGTATTGCCATTCAATGTTTAAAATATAAATTTTAGAATTAAATAAGTATGAATTTGGGATCCAAGCGTAAATCTCGAGACACTAGAAACTTCTGCCCCGGATCAGTATGCAAGTCTATTCTTTCATATATTCCTTCAAATGTCGATATGATTTTCATTGTGTGAACCATGATATAAATATGAATGACAAATAAGAAAGCTGGATGATTCAGGGTCAAACACAACTCTGACAAAAACGTGTAAGTTTTTTTCCTGAATATTTCGACTTTTGTAAAAACATTTTTCCTTTAACTGGACGAATGCATATAGAATTTGCCATGAAAGGGGTTTTAATCAAAATAACATTGAGATGTATTTCTTTTTTGCTTTTTTCTCTTTTCTTCCTTCACTTCTTTCTTTCTTTCTCTTTCCCTTCATTCCTTTTGTTGATTGATGAAGTAGGAATAAATCTCTCTCTTTTTTTCTTCTCTCTCGATCCATCATTCCAAACATTTCACTCTTCAGATATAGCTAAAAATAGGAAATTATCTTTATTGTTAGGTAGGGAGAAGAAAGTCAAAACTCAGTAGGAGTTTGCCATAAGATCCAATTGCTAAGAAGATTTTCTATTATCTTGATTAACGACAAAACTGCAGCTCTTCTGTACCTAGCATGGAAAGTATAGTACATGTTAGAGTGGAAATTTGGTTATGTCACTAGAAGGACTTTTGAGTGGAAAACAGGTTTTGAAATCATATATGAAAGTTTCAGTCTATGAGTGTGAATGCATTTGTTTGTGCAATTTTGGCTGTTCTTGAAAAATGAATATATGAAAAAATACTATATACGTTATCTATCAACTCTCTCTCACACACATGTACATACACACTCACTCGCATATGTGTGTGTGTGTGTGTGTGTGTGTGTGCATACGTGAGTATGTATGCGTGTGTGTATATCTCTCATAAAAAGTGACGGAAAAAGAGCATCTATTTAGTTTCTTACTAATCGTTTCCTCTTCCCTTACAAGTGAACAGTCCTTTAGTTTCAATGTAAATAGATCGTTCCAAAAGATAAAGTGCTTTTGGCAGCGTCATCTACCATCCATGATATCAGGGCTGAGTTGTACTGTTCAATCTCACAGAATTGCATCTTGTTTAATGTTATTTCAGGATTTGATTTTACTGTTAAATTCGGCGTTTGCAGTTTGCTTTTTGATTTTCTCGGCTGCTATCAGTGTTCCTGTGATTTTATTTCGTGATATATAAGTGATTTTTTCCCTTTTCAATCGGAGGAGTTCTTCAATTATCGAATGTATTCAAGTAACCATTCAACGAATTAATCAAATAATAATCAATCGATAATAAAAAAACACTATATTGTTAACAGTAAGGATGTTTAACTTTATCATATGCTTCTGTTGTTTGCAATCAGATGATGCAGTCAGTTTTATATAATATTCGAGGATTATCTACAAGTATTATGCGAAAGCAAGTATTATCGTAGAGTGATGCATAACTTCAAAAACGTCTGCCAATGAGGTTTTACTGAGGCTGCATTGGAGTGCCTCTGGACTTGTCCTTGGGCTCTCCAATTATTACTCATCCCAGGCGATCCGTTACCGTGGGACAGCACTGCTCCATTGAACATAAAGGAGCTGGCCGGGATTATCCTGACACTTTCATGGCAGAGGTTGTTTTAGCAACTACAGTTGTTTGGCAACCAAAATCGCGTCAGATGGAGCCATTTTTCCATGGGTGGTTTCTGGCCTTTTTGGCGAAATCAAAGTGTAGTATCTGTTCCACGGTAGAGCCCGAGGCGCCAGTACTGACACTTGCCCGTCGAATGGGCCGGACATTGGGATGTGGTTGGTATCAAGACCGAGTGCGCCGGTACAATGCATTAGCCAATGAGGTATTACTGAGGATGCACACTGCTACTCACATTGGGAACCTTCCTGTTCCCTTTCATTACTCGTTCCAGCTCCGAGGAATCCGAAGCTCCGGGGCAGCACTGATCCAATGCACTCAAAGGAGTTGGTTGGGATTGTCTTGACGCTTTTATGGCTGAGGTTGCTTTGGCAACCAAAGTCGTGTCGGCTGGAGCCATTTTTGGATGGATGGTTCCTATTTTGCCCATGGTTAAGCTCGAACGAGTCACATTTTGCTGTGGTGGGACGACAAATAA
>OY735201.1:82225312-82375312 GCA_963457665.1 Thysanoteuthis rhombus
GATAGATATTGCATATCTCGCATAGATTGATGAAATAGTAAAAAAAATGCCACTCAATGGAATGTTCTTATTTACTTAGACTTGTAATGAACAACTTTTAGTTTTATTCCCCGAAAAATATTTTCAGAATATCCTCAAAACTGGCCATCGCAGTCAATAATCGAACAACGATAACGTTAAATTTTTGAATCATGTCAAAAAATTCAATCGTGGAATAAATATGGTGAGGATTTATTTTTACGTTTTCCACCGTGAAATATCTAAAATAAAGTGAAAATCCATCTACAAAAAGGATATTATCAAAGCCTGTTGACACAACCCTCTCCCCCGCCCCCCCCCAAAACAAAATAGAAATAGGGGTCAATAAGGAACGGGAGGTTATATTAAATTGGTCACCCAGTTTTTCTCAGACAACATTGACGATAGTTTTCAGAGAATTCCAACGGATACCAAGATGTGAGAAAAAATATCGACTAATCACACTTTTCCCAATCTCTTAAGTGATCATCCCACCACGGAATGCTACTCAAACTCATGTTATTCCAAGGGATGATAAATGCAATACGAAAAAAAAAATGGAAGATTGAGAGACCGGATAGAAGATTGGCCAGTAAGACATGGCTGCGGTTAGCACAGTCAATGTTGGTATGGAAATAAGCAGAAGGAGTTGATGAAGTCCATCGTTAGGAAGTACATAAATAAAAAGGTAAGTGGAAAAAAAGTATTGCTGGAGATATACACGATACCTTACCGACACACAACTTTCTCTTTTATAATTCGTTGAAAATTGTGAGAGAACTTTTTATATGTGTGAAAACGAGAAATACAACTACCAAAACACCATTTTAGAACAATATTCCAAATTCTTAAACATCAAACAATTCCCAAGAAATGAAGTGGAGCCCTACCTTACATTTTACTCATCGTTCACATTTATTGAACACCTCTTGCAGGATACTAGCATACACACACACATATATATGTATGTTTGTGTGTGTGCGTGTACGTGTGTGTGTGTTTGTTTTTGTGTGTGTGCATGAAGAAATGGATATACATGATCGGACAGAATGATAAGTTGTGTTATGTTATATAGACAACATAAGTAGAATACACGATTAAAGAAAATGAGGCTGCTGAAGGAATCGAACCTGCAATCGGTTGGCTATCCTCTTCAACGTTGCGTTGCTCTTGCCACCAACTTCGCAATATCTGTCAATGTGATTATGTGATTTCTCCTCTTATTTCACATATATTTTGTTATTATACAATGTATGAATATTTTCTGGTTGGAATCATTAGCTGTTTACCATGTAACAGTTCCAGGGATTTTAAAAACAAGACAGTTATATCAACCTATCACCCAGCAGTATTGATCAAAAACCATCCGTCTTTATCACTAAAAAGCCTATGTAATACATATAGTTTATCATTTTATGTTGGGTATTATGTGTATTGTATACTGATATCTTCTATACTACATATCATTTTTTTTTAAACGGGTCTTACTTACATGGGATGACCCAAATGTTTTTAACGATGGGGGATCAAATATATATATATATATATATATATATATATATATATATATATATATATATATATATAGATATAGATATATAGAGAGATATAGATATGAGGAAGTGTTAATAGTGTCACATATAATAGTGTCATATGATGCTATTGAAACTTCCCTCTATAGAGGGGGATAGAGCACTCTTAGGTAGGTCACCAATCAGCAAGAAACAATCATGCAATGCTCTTCTAACTCTTGAATTGAGTGCTATGGTGAATTATGATGTATGCGTAAAAACATATTGCTCAATTCAGTCCCACTGTTTGTTCTGCGTTGAGTAGAGGTAGAACACCGGACTCCACTGGAGTTAAGGTGTCAGTCAATGCTGACTGGCGGTACTCGAGTAGATATCAAGTCTAAGGTCACACTGAAGAGTCGTCATGCGACGAAACAGCTGTCTGTGGAAGACTTTATGTGTATTATGTTTCGGTAACAATGCAAAAATGATTTTTTGAAATACACACTGATTAGGAAGTATGAACATTCCCGACTTTTGTAATTATACTTTGTCTCGATTAATCAAGGCACATTTGAAATACAGTCATTAAACACCTTAGCAGTTAATAACAATAAAAATTCATTTCACTTGAGATTTGGAACTGAAATTCAATACAATTATTCCACATATAATTGACAAGATTAGCAGCTTTTGATAGGCAGTGTTGTTCTTTTTATGGTAACATTTCTAACTGACTTCGTCTGTGGCCTTAAAATATGTGTGAATTCAGAAATAACTTTTACAATTGATATTTGTATTCACATCACACACAACAAGAACTTGCCAGGTCGTATGAAGACCAAGTAATTTCGGCCACCGACGATGTGATCACACTATGAGTTGCACGAAATTATAAAGCAAGACACGGAGGCTCCTTAACGAATCTTGCGTGAGCCTCTCACTTTATTCACCTGCAGACAATGGCTAATTTCCAAAGACCTAGTCTACATAGATGTACAGATATGAAGAAACCAGGATGGATACAAACATACATACATGCATACATAGTGAACAAGTCAGCAGGCCCAACATGAAAATCTGCAAAATTTTTGTTGATGGTTTCGATGACAGTTTTAGTTGACAGTTTCTTATGAATAGATAGATAAATATGAACAGACTGAGAGAGATTGACTGATAAATCTATTTAATTATAGATAGATGTTAAAATATATAGACAGATGAATAGATACATAAATATAGACTGACTGGAAGAGATACTGGTAACACATAAAAACATTTATGAACAGACTGAAATCGATAGATAGAAAAAAAGAATGAAAGTCTACATAATGTAAGATTTAAAGTCAGAATTTTGGTTTTCATCAATCAATATCAATTACTTTAAGATTTATGACTTTTGCAGTGGTTTTTAGCAGTTGAAAAATCATAGTGTTTTTTCTTGAATAAGTAATCCTGGCTCAAACGAATGTAAAATGCAGTCGATAAATAAAGTATATAGATAGCAAGCATGGAGCGTCTTTGTTTACTGGATTTTTAAACATCTGGATTTCAAATTTTCACCTAGGAATATACAACGTATTACACTGAAACGTGTTTTTTTTCGTTTTTTTTTCAAGAAAGCACTTATTTTTTCAAGTGCATCATCTCCGCCTCCATTGTTATTACGAAGCTCTTTGTGTACACCACACTGGCACTGTCTAGTACATATCAGAAACTGAGCTCGATGTTTGCAATGCGCAGCAAATCGTCTTTAATACAGAGGGATCTTATAAAGTGAATGACTGGTTTTGGTGTGCAAGGAAGGATACACTTAAGTTCAATGTAATTGTTCTCCGTCATTTCCAAAACGCATGTGGCAGGGCAAATTTTCGTATGGTTGATCAGCACGTTTCACTCCATTATCTGATAATAAGCAGGTAAAATGTATAGTGTTAGACTCAACCTTTTTGATGGAACTTCCAACCTCATGTGGTTTGAAATTCAATATTTGTTCTAGAATGTTGAATACTGCTTGCTCCTATCTTCTTAAGTTTCTGAGATATGAGGCTGTTCTTGTACTGATAAAATTGATAAGAGTTACCTTGCCTATGGCTTAGTCGCTACGAGAAGAAACAATTATCAAATTTCTATCTTCATTTTCAAATGCTGGGAAAAGTAATTTCCATACAGATTCTAAGAGAAAAACAAGTTATTAATTGAAAGAAGTCATCTTGGACTAATGACATTATGCTACAAAATCAACTAAAGCATCTCGTAGTCCATGTTTGTAGACCATATAAGCAAAATTTTCAGGGTAACCACTCCCCAAACCTTCATTCAAAATCCCACGAACTGATTTTTGTGACATTCGCCCCATGACTGTAACCTTTTTTTTCAGGAGAAGTAAAAGAAAAAGAAAGAAAGAAAGAAAGAAAGAAAGAGATATTTTCCCTCGCACAACTCCCACAATTCGCCCCAAAATATTACAAGTAAAAACAAACTTTTTTCCTTACTTTCATGCATATTACAAAAACCGGAACTTACCAAGACAGAAAGGAAAACAAAATTATCAACTTTAATTCAAAGGCAATAAGCTCCAGCATGTGGTTCAGCCTAAATTCACGAAGAGTTAAATGAAACATCCTACAAAACCATAAGAGAAAAAAAGCATCGAGGAAAAAGAAGCACACCTACTGGTTGAACAACAAATCATTTCGACATTTTATTTGAAAGTGTGCACTGAAATATTATTTCCAACAACTTTTGGAAAATTCATCGAATTTTTTGCTCATAAAAAATAGAAATGAGGTCCATATGTAATGTATCTGTGACTTTGAGAAAGTTTTGATTATGGTCACTTCTTACTTTTTCTCTCGGTAAAAGAAATTTACTTTCACTTAGTAGAAATAATAAATCATATTTTGTGAGAATGTTTGTTGCGTGTGAGTGGCGTACAAGATGGCAAAAATCCACTTAGCGAGTTGCTGTGAAAACTTACGTTGAGAGAAAGGGCCATAAATGATGATTATATGTTGAGTTTATTGATAGTGTTGGGCACTCATATATTACCGTTACCAACAAATACCTAACTAACCACACCCATATATGACAGTCTGCAGGCAAACATATGTACAGGGTGTGTCAAAAGTGACTATAGATTCTACTTTTCATTTCATGTCAAAAACCTCATACGGTTGGATTGACGTTATTTTCCTATCGTAATAACAATAACACATCCAGATGTCTGGTTGTGACTGAGAGCTGTGTTGATTTTAAATGATGAATGGAGAGAGGAGATAGAAAAAGACAGATTTTGTTCCTATGGGATCCATCAGTGAACAGGAGAAAGAGCGCACGCGCGCGCATGTGTGTGTGTGTGTGTGTGTGTGAGAGAGAGAGAGAGAGAGAGAGAGAGAGAGAGAGAGAGAGAGAGAGAGAGAGACAGGTAGAGTTACAGACGTTAGAACCTTGTGTGGGTAACCATATTTTGAAATTAGAAATCATCATTTTTTTAAAAATCTTTACTATACATTTTTTTCTTTTTCTTTCTGCTCTACTTTTCTAAGCCCCAACCGACTATGGTAGAAATTTGAAATTTTTTACACACCCTCCGTTGTTTCTTAATCCGGTGTAGTTGCAGAAAAAAGTTGCATTTTCTACCACTATATTAATGTGAATTCCAGCAGATACAGCGAACTTTCGGTAAGACAAGACCCAATTTTAGTCTAGTTTTAAGTCCCTGTTTTTATATCTACCGTATATAACGACTCAATTCAGTGGATTGTTTTTTTAATATTCAAAGTTTCGGTCTTTAATTGATCCAATCATTATTGTGATGACACTAACGTTAGAGTTGAGGTGCAAAATCACAGCCTTGAAAGGTTACGGGTAGTAATTTTTTGTGGCAGGGGGCAACATCAAAAGTAACCCTGAAGGTTTTGGTGAGGATTTTTGTTGACAGATTCTGACACATTCACATCTAAATGTATGAGGGTATGAGTGTGTGTGTTTTGTGTGCATGCATAGGTGTGTGTTAGTCTATGAATGTATGCATACGTGTACGTGTATGTATGTACATGTGTGTTCGTAAATATATGTCTGTATATTAGTCATTGTGTGTATAATCAAGTGTCGTGCAAACGCCCTTTCTCAATTTTACTACAGGGAAAAAAATGTTAATAATTCTTCATGCAGATATTTTCATAGTACCTATATGCAATGCCTATTAATATTGAACGTGAATATGAACAATTTGCGAAGGATATGGGGTGTTTTTTTTAATTCATTTTTTTCGTTGAAAACTCAGTAATGCACTACTCATATATTGACTAGATCATTAAGTGGCACACAGTGAAAATAAAGAAAGATCAAACAAGCAACAAAATACATGTATATGTAATACTGAAGCATATAATTTGACAACGGGCAAATTTGAAAAGAAAAACCCCGAAACAAATAAGTTATTTTTTGATATGAGATATCTGTCCATGAATCATGGATATTAGTCGATCATCTATTGATTTTGCTAAAATCTGAATTGCTTGAGCTGCTGTAATAGCTCCCTCACTCGTCCGAATAGCTCACCTTAAGTCTAATTCGGCATTAAACTGACGCCTATACTCATATTTCATACCATCTTCTTTTTGAGTTGAGTTTCAATTGGGTTTAAATCTGAAGGAATTGATGGCTGGTCCATTGATCTAAAACCCCTGAAACCTACTTTAGTCAACCATTGCGTGTGCACTGCACGAAGGAGTGTTGTCTTGCACGAAGATTCATACGTAGGCCAAGATACTTGTTAATGAACCAAGGCTGAAAATTGTCCATAAAAAGACTATAAAAACCAGCGAACTGTTTAATGAATTGTCTTCCGAATTCAGAATAAACCAAGGAACTTTACTTCAACTGATACTCGCCAAAGTTTAACCAAATAGTCTCCTATAATTCCAGCCGAAAACATATCTCCTCTGTCACCTTACTGATGCGTAGTTGCACAGGACGTGCCTCTTCCTTGGCAGCACTGCGGGCACTTCATCTATCCTTTCTATCAAGGGTTGCACCACATTCGTCAGTAAAAAGAATAACATTGAAGTCGATTTTGAAGCATTTTCTAACCAATCTCCGACGATTCACCTGGGCTTTAAAAGCAGTCGAATATCAAACCTAAAAGATTTTGTAGCATGATGCAGAATTTGGCAACGAGACAATTTGGACATGAGCAACCTTATCAATTTTTTTTTTGTGACATAGGGCTGTTTTTACCTAATGATACGCCTGATTCGAGACACTTAACGCTGCGTCAATATCTTAAGATTGCCATACCTGATGGGCTATGGAATGCACCAGGTTATTCAATGCATGCTCAGTTCGGCGGACCTTGTTAAGCAGTTTTGCTATTTAAATGGTTGAACTTCATTTTTCAAGCTGCTTGGTGATAGAATCTTATCTCAACTTGCAATAAATCACTTTTACAACTCATATTTTTAGACTTTTGCAGCGGTTACCCGATAATTTGGCACCCTTAAAATGTAAAGCAATGACGAAAATGGCTTCCTTTCCCTTACTACTGCGGAGATTGTCTTAATTTTTACTACGTTGGCGCAGGTTTGTGTGGCCAATATTTGCATCAAATTATTTTTCTCTATCTTATGTGTGTGCATGTATAACTATATGAAAGAGTTAGGGGTGAGATATATACAGATGCACTTTTTTTATACCGTTTTAACATATATTTGTAAGATTCATAAATGAAGATTAAATGAACAAGCAATATAGGTTGAATACATTAAACGATTGCATGTACATTTCAATGCATAAGTTCCCAAGTGAGTATCAGCGATACTCTGACCCCATGTTGATACACCTTCTTCGGCGTTCACACAGGCCAGTGATCTACAGCTTAGACACAGACAGTGCTCTGAGTGTTACGTCATCACAACATGGACGGAGAGAAGTTTATCAGAATACCTCATATCCCCTACGAAGCAAGTATTGTACTCAGTTCAAAATCAGCATTTCGCAATTTCATTTTCCGTCAGTTTTCTAAAATATTTCATATGGAATTTATCTTCTTCTCCGGATTGTTCTATTTATTTGATTCGTCTGGGATGTTCGATATTCTAAAATTCCCTTTCACATCCGCTGCAATTAATTTCGCACGATGCATTTGTTCTTCAATACAATGCTATTTATGCCTTTAATAAACAGGGTAGGGGGACAAAAGTAGATATTCAGTCGCCTAAATGTATCAGAATTATCTGCTTAATGGGGGGCAGAGGGCTTGACGTGCCGAGAAGTTTATGTAGATTAGAAGCATATTACAAGTTTTCTCGTAGAAAATGCTTGAAAAAGCAAGAAATAATGAATAGATTTGTAGATTTCACCGTCAGATAGTGCATTATTTTAAGATTTATCACGTATTTAGACAAATTGTAGGTTTTTTCAATGGTTTGAAAACCATCATAGCGAATCAGGTGAACCTCGGGCATTGGATTTATTTTGTGAACTGACTTTATTTAATTTTCCGGTGACATTTGGCTTAAACATATAAATAGGAAATGGAAGTTAAAACAAATCAAGACAAAAGTAATAAGGATATCCTCTTAATGTGACTAAATAACGCTCCCTCGTTTAAGGGCTGCAAGGAACAGATCACATAAAGTAGCAAGTAGTTTCTCATAAACAAGGAATAGAAATTAAAATTCACCCCTTAATAATGATATGTTAACGATCTTCCTATCGATCTTAATTTTCAATCCATCCACAAATTACATGTAATATTAATGTTTTTTTATGCTTCAGAATTTTCATAGAAAATTCCAAATCACAGCTTACCGAATCGTAAAATCGGTATTCTCCAGTATTCTGCGATAAGAGGCAGTTCTATGATTATTACATTTGATAAAATTGACCTTGCCCTCTGCTCGATTACAGCAGACCTGAAAGTAAGACTATGGGTGCAAGCTTATGTAGAAGGGAGAGGAAAACGAAAAATGGTGGGAGTGTTTTATTTTGTCAGCCTGTTAGTGACTGCCATCGGTACTAGAGATGTTTGCGCATCTAAAAGAAAAAGATAGATTCAATTCGTCTTCAATTGTTCTATATTTTGGGCATTATTCCCAAAGCTAAAAATAAGGAAAGTAGGACGTCGGATGTTAGTATTGTGAAATGAATTAATTTCTAAATGTGATCAAGATCAAAACTGAGAAAATTCTGTTTCATTTGGGAATAAAAACTTTTCGTCAATAGAAATTCTCAGAATTTTTGTCATGTTGCTCCAAATTAGATTTGTTTTCTTATCACAAGTTAAATATTGAATTATATCCTCCCGGTGAATGTAGATCTTGACTAGTTTTTCTCCCCGGCGTTAAAAAAAGCTGTCGATGACTATCATTTGCTATGTGTATCCGTCATCGTTCACATTATCGTTGCGTGTAATTTTTCTCAATTGGATAACTTCGGCATTTATGAATATATCTCAGTGACTTATTTTATACAGGGCTGTAGGGAGATTCTACCCGTGAGTTACATTTTAAAAGCAAAACGTTGTTTTTGTTGACAAATCAGAAAATCTCTTAAATCTTGATCGATTTCACTGAAATTTGACTATAATTTTCACAAAATCAAAGTAGTCAAAAAATGTTCGCATTATATAACAATTTATCAACATAAAATATAATTCAACTTTTCAAGAGCTGGGCTGGTCTGAATGGGAATTATTTATACAGCCTTTTGAGCAATAACATATTCTACATATATTTTGGGCTACTATTTTAATTAAATCGTTGTTACTTTTTATAGCAATAAGTACAGATATTGGGTTTGATTTTCACTGAAAACTTATCCCGATCTGCCCTGTCAATTTATCAATTCTCTGCCGAAGGAAACATGGCCTGAGGTTAGTTGTGATAAAAAAAGAAATAGAAATAGTGATAGATAGCAGGAAAAATTATTAATAATGATTTACAATACTTTAAACTGGGGCAGAATTTTATCGTAGATTCATTATGGAGCCTAGGGCAATGTTGCAGTTTCAGGTTCATGTAGGTTTTACGATGATGGGATTGATATTCCGACGCCTGAGATGGACTACTTTACTGGGCATAGCTGGGGGTTTGGTTAAAACAATCTCAAAAGGTATTCATACAAAGAGAATGTGAGCAATTGGGTCGAAATACAATCTTAGTTCCCCGATTTAGTATACCATTTTGCTGGCAGTTCCGCCATCCTACCCTCCTAAGTCCATTCAAATATCCATCGGTCGTTATCAATACCTGACCTCTATCACAAAATGATCATAAAACGATATCATTTCTATTTTGATTTCAGTAGTAATTTTTTATCGCTTCTTTTGTTTAGGCTGATTACCCTCCCGTAGTGAGCAAACGGTGTTGACCTGAAAATAATGAATAAGCCTCTGGTCAGATCCACACCCACATCCCTTAGCCAAAAGGGGGACTACTGGTGGGCAATTAGTCTGAGCAAAAAGATGCAATAAACAACGACTAATGGAATTATGATGAATTAACCATCATACTCAATAACTGAACAACCGTAGCATCATACATTCGACGCATGTACACACATTTCATCGAATAATACAGATGGTTGGGATAAATTCTGTCCGTTATATCGCTGGCGTTGAAAATTTCAGCAGTTCTGCTCTTTTTGAGTGGCCTGCAAGCAAGATCGATGTGCATAAATTACCAGCCAGCAAGCTGAACCAAATTAAAAACTCAAAATGCCAATGTTGACAGTTTGGTGACGGTTTTGGTCGATGGTTTCAATTAATGCTTGCTGATCGACTGTTGATTTTAAGATTGGAATAATAATCATAATATCACACTGACAAACTAACAATATCCGACGAAAATCCCATGAAAACCTAAATATTTCCGGTTTATAATTTAGCTTCATTAACAATTCTTCCTAGATATAAACCATTTGAAAATCCTATATTTGGGCCCGAACAAAAGAATGCGTCATTTTTGATTGAATCTCTTAACTGGTTCAAGCGAACATGACTCGGTGGTTCTTCTGACCAAAATATAACTCTTTTTCTAAATTTCTTCTTAGTAAGTAATTCGTTTATAGTTAAATGGATATGGAATTTCCTACGAATTGATCGAGACAAAATCCTGCGTAAATTTTGCATGGACATCCCCCTCGTTTAGATTAATTCTTCTATGATGTTCCTCATTCGTATTGATCGGAATCACTGGATTATTAAACACAAGTTTATCAGGGCCGTCAGAAATTGTATGTTAAAAAAAATAGATGAACACATTGGACTTTATATACATGGACAAGGGAATGAATAGAATATCATTTCACCACGACACTTCACGTTACAGAAAACATATGCACATTGCTAAATATAATATATGTGGGAATTTTGCTCCACAAGATCATCGATGTTGGATCAGTAACAGCCATCAGTTTTTTTGCTTATCATCCTTTTAATAAGCTACCTGGTCTTCTTTCCCCCTTTTCCATTTCCACTGTCTTATTAAACTACCTAACTTATCCCATATCTCTCCAAACATATCTTCTAATTATAATACTAAACTTTTTTCCTTCCTCCAATGTAATTAACTTTCTGTGCCTTTTCTTTTACAATGACACGTCCTGGCGTGTTTTACACACATCGTAGCTATAGCATACATCAGTCGATTCTGTTGTCGTAAATACATGATAAAAGTCATATAAGGTGAAGGTTATGTACCAATTCATATGAAATACAGTTCTACTTAGTTGCTCTATAGGAACCATCACGTGACCAACGACTTTTGGCAACATGCTGTGATGGATTCTTCCAATTGAAAAGATACGATTCTGTTGAGCCATTATTACTAAGAAATTCTTGAATTTTTGAAATATCAAGCATAAACACAAAATAAAAGATCGATTTGGCATAATCTTACATAGTAAGGTTTCAAAAAATCAATAAGATTTTTTTTTTGACGACATAGTGAAGAGGATGCGTAATACATATATACGTAGCCATCCAGTAAAAAAACCTATGTTGACAGTGTTGGTTGACAGATTCTAATACAATCTCTCTCTCTCTCTCTCTCTTTCTCTCTCTCTCTCTCTCTCTTTATCCTTTCCCTCTCCCCCTGTAATCAATATCAGCGACGGAAAAAACCTAGATACTTCATTAAGACAAGTTTTCGAACGGTTGAAATGTTTTCTATTTTTCAACGATTCAGCCAAACCATACTACAGCTTTTTCAGGTGCAACGTCCGCATGTAAAGTGATTTTTAGAAGCTCCTTATTTTTTATTTGCATAATATAGATAGGAAGTAACAGGAAAAAAACCGTCAACGTACATTTTTTATGTATCTACATGTGTACTGGATGCACCATAAATCTTGCCCATCAGTTTTTCCCAAATCATTCTGAATTGAATTGTGGCACATGTGTACTACAAAGCACTCTTAGTCTATGGTATACGCAATGCTGATCATAGCTTGATTGGTGTTCAGTTGCCCTTTTTTTCAAAAGAACAACAATTTGGTCAAATGCATACTTCAACCTGTTGGAAATCAGTCCGTAAAAGACGAATGGAACATATAAAAGAAAAATGCTATTCGGATACTCTGTGCGAAACTTCAAACTCCAAGGTCAAAACCAAAGTTTATAAGCATAATGAAATGATAGTTTATCTTTATCACAAATTCCATACGTACCATGCATTCAGTTCGCACTAGTGGAGCTAAGGGGCAAAAAATCTAAACGTTTAACCTTTATTATGTCAAGGAAAAAAATGTTTGTTCCCTAAAAATTCCATCCCTAAATACATTTATTTGGTGTATGATTCAGTTTCCTTTGTAAATTCATACAGAAGTGGTCCTTAGTTGGTGTTTGACCTTTTTTTCCCAGTGTTTTAATCGATCACCCAAAACACAGCATGCTACTAAAAAAGTATTGTCAGGTGACGATTTTTTATATTCAGGGTTTAATTTAGATATATTATCATCACTCCCTAAAATATTTTCTTTTCTGCCAACAGAATTGGAACTATATGTATTTTGCCTCGTTTGTTCGTATATTAGTTCGTCTCTCCTCACGATATATCAGGAAGTACTGAAAAAATTCAAATGAATTTTGTTGAAATGTGGAAATTGGGAATAGAAGGAGGTGATACAATTTTGGGGTCGGTTCAAGATTCTTCTCTCTGATTGAGAGATTTTTTTTTTTTTCTTTAATTGCATTTATGTATTTCTAGACGATATCAATGAATTTCGATGACATTTTTATAGAGGGGTGGACAGAATGTTTCTAGAGAACTGATTAAGATTTGAGAGTTTCCATCAACAATTATGTCTTCCCCCATCTTTCTCCCCTCTCCCCCTCTCTGCCTCTCCCATAGTCTAGTTATATATTCAAATCACATGATATTGCCTTAATTTTATCCTCATCCACACGGTTTTTTCAGAAGTTCTCGATTACATTCAATAACAATTTGCAGAAGGGAGGGCAATAGACTATAGAGGAACTGACTAAATTTCAGGGCGGATCCATATACCATTATTCATTCTGACCTTGTTTTCTCGTTAAAAATTGAATTGGTGGGAAAGAATCACAATCTACTTCATATTACTTTGTAAGAAATTTGATCAGTCTAATTAAAATGAGACCAAAATTTTTTTCCTCTTTTTGACACTGCAGCAGATATTCCCCTGTCAAAAGACCAAACAATATAATTGATTGCCTCATCAAAAGACGTAGACTGAAGCATCAGGGAGCTTCCGAAAATAAAGAAATTAATTAAAACAGATCTAGTTAGTCACCCAATAGACACGTCCCCAACGTCTTTTGGCTAAATGCCGTTTGGAGGGTGATCAATCAGAACGTGCGGAAATGGGAGTGATCATGGGATAAGTTATGGGTCAATAAAAAGTCTGAAGTACAAAAATTAAAAAAATAAATAAAAAAAACAAGTAAACATAAACTAAGGGATAAATTTAGCATACACTTACATTGCAAACTGATCCCCCAAGTAATTGTGGGAGTAATTTGAAAGAAAAGAAAACAACATTCTGTCTAGACTTGATGAAGTGTAAATGCTTCAAGTTTCGACCCTTCAGTTCAGTTGGTGTGGCTTGCATGCATTAAACATGCATAGCCAGCCAGCCAGCTTGACCAACTTGAAAACTGGAAAAAAAAAACAACTTATGATCGACAGTAGTGGTGACAGTTTTTTTTTGGTAGTTTATAATATCAATTATTGTCATTAACTAGTGACTAACTTTGTCAAAACGCTCAGTATTTCTTCCTTGACATTTTCTGAACGTTTAAATGGATTTTTTCCATTTTAATGTTATGTCCACTTTATTTCCTATTTCCTATTTTAACTTAGGAAATTCTAATTTCACTTAAAATAAATGTCAGTTTTTAGAGTTAGTTGTTGTACATTCTATATTTCCTTTCGTTTCACGATTATTAGTTTGCAAAGTTTCCAACTCTGAGTGAAGCAGGTCTGGTTAGTCACTAAGAGGAAACTCATGCGTGATCAATGTCTTTCGGCTGCATGCTGTGAGGGGAGATCAATTAAAATATGTAAAAGAGTTGGTCAATGGATGAATCACTCCTTTCACTTTTTGTAGGTGCATGATCACTACGATAGTATGATTTTCTGAGGAAGAAGCATGAACAAAATTAGGGATCAATTTAGCAAAATATACATTGCAAACTGAATCATCAACTCAAAAACTATCTGGGGTTTGGGTTGAAAATGAAAAGAACATTTCCATGAATTGATGTGATGTAAATATTCACATCGTCAGCTGTCTAGCTGTGCAGGATGTACGCGTGACACATCCATATAGACTTAGATGCAAATATATATATATATATATATATATATATATATATATATATATATATATATATATGTGTGTGTGTGTGTGTGTGTGTGTGTGAGTGTGTGTGTGTGTGTGTGTGTGTATACATACTCAGCCAAGCCAACTTAGAAACTAAATAAATTAATGTTTACAGTTTTGTTGGCAGTTTTGGTTGGCAGTTTCTGATTAATCAATTCATCATTCATTAACTTTGTTAAAACGCTTAGCAAGTCTTTCCTGGCGATTTCTCTTAACTTATTAGTGAACTTTTCTACGTTAAGACAACGTCAATTTAATCGCTAAGCAAAGCTGTAAACAAAGCTTGCTGGTGGGCTTTGTATATATGTATGTACGTGTGAATGTATGAATACATATATCATATGTACAAGCCACATTAATGCCGCTTGGGGCAGGGGTTAAAAAATTTAATATCTTCACCTTATTATGTCTAGAAAAGACTTGTATTTTCTGTCTTCCCTGAATAGTTTTTTTTAAAGAAGGCTTCAGTTTGCGATTCATATTTATGTCTAATTTATCCCCTTGATTGTGCCAAACTACATTTAGCTTGTTTTTTGGTAAAATACAGACTTTTTATAGATCACGGCACAAACTCATATGAAAAGAGTAACATGTTCATTTTTTAATCATTTTCTCAATTGATCAGACCCAAATAGGAATGCTGCCAAAAGTTAGTCACGTTACTGTTTTAATTGATTGACTACCCGGACCAGTTTTCTCTTTCAGTATTGGAACTGTTTTTATTCACGATAAAAGTCAGTTTCATGGAATCGGTTGTTTCACATTTGATTTTTCTTCTGTTTTTCAATATTTAGTTTGAAAAGTTTCCATGAAATAAATGAATGAGTTATAGATTGCAGTCTAAATCAGTGGACACCCACCAAGGCGATACTACCCATTCGCAGGCGATTTGAGCACTTCAAGATGACGAAAGATCCATTGCTAGGTTACTGGGTACGTCTGTATTCGTTGAAATTTAGAATACGCTATTCTTTTTTCTGTTATGGTTACAAGTGCATTATCACAAAGATTGCCAACCAAAATGATGACTTTTATTTCTATTATTGTCTTACGTTATAAATATGTTGTGTATTTACTTTACCCAATTTTTGGGTGTGTGTACAATTGCCAAGTTACCTGCGAATTCAATCTACGCAATTTCAGCAATATGTGACGCATGTAGCCACTTGGCAATTTAAAATGTCCGTTAGTGCCTAACTGGATCTAAAGTATTTGTGGGTAGTGCAGATATTCTATCTTCTCAAAATACTAAAATTTGGCGTTAGGCATAACAAAAAAGTTCGAGAACTACTTTCTTCATCATCCATACCTCACAGGAAATAGCTGTTGACACTCATGGTCAAGAAGGAAAATGTCTCCTCTAAAGTTATGGAACAAAATCGTCGTATCGTTGTAAAGACTTGTTCAAATGACGGGGAGAGGTATTGAGCAGTTCCAGAAAGGAAAGTGTTGAAGTGACCACGTGAAGCATTCGCGGCATGGAACTTCAACATTATAATCGTGAATTATTCAATAAATTTATCTGATTGAGTTCTTGCACGGATTATATTCGAACGAGAAAAAGCGTTGTTTTTCATAGAAATATTCACAAAATGTATGTGCGTTGATAGATTTGATATAATGCATTGAAAGTCTGTTGATCTATATGATTTAGCTTTATCTCAGTTTTGTCAATAGAATAAAGCATTTGAGGACCAAAGCATTCGTATGAATTAAACATGTAATTAATTTTTGTCAGTAAAATAAAATAATCTCGTATCATTGCATTTAAGTGAGTGAGCAACATCTACTATGACTCAGTCAATGAAAAGAAGCATTCCAAAATTATTGCATTAATAGGAATGAAAGATATTTAGAAACATTGTCAACATAATAAAGCATCTTAAGGCTTATTCGTTCTTACCAGTGAAAATTATTGATCAACCGTAGCCATCAATGATGACAAGGGTCTCATTTTTTTATATGAGCGTGTGTTTAAATGTTTGTATGTTCGTCTGTTTAGTATTTGTCCCTTATCCATATCGTTTTACCAACAGACTTGAAATATTTTTTTTATTTGAAAAAAAAAAAGAACTTTAGAACCCTTGCAGTACTCATTTAGATGGGTTTATAATGTTTCAAGATATGTTAAAACTCTCTGTCAGATTTTTTATGAAAGACAGCATTGATGTTATCAATAGAATTTATTCTGTCCATGGTCATTCTTCGGTGGAATATTTTTACATGCGATACGGCTATTCAGTATCGATTGTGATTGCCAGTCCACTCCAAATTTGTTAATGAAATCTATTGATCCTTGGACTATTTTTGTTTCCTTACATTTCTACACATTTTGATGATTCAGAATTGAATATCCTTCCCTTAGACGACTTTAAGGAGGAGAATGTCCATGTATCCTCTTTCTCCGCTAATACTACCATCAAGAGGGTCAAGTATACCCAAATGATGATTATCAAGACCAAAAATACTACATTTTATGTAAAAAAAACCCCCAAAAACTGACACAACTAATACAACCAAAAACATAAGATACTACAAATTTAAAAAAATATCAAGTTATCACGGATTAAAAAAAACTTGAGTCTCCACGAGTGGAATAACCATAAACGAGGAAAACGGAAAAAAGAGGTTTAAATACAATTAGTGGAGCTTTCTATGCAGAGGAAGAAATAACCCCACTCGAAAACATTATAAATCGGATGATTCGAATCATTTGCCCGAAGAAGCCCCAAAAGGCAGAAGCATAAATATGTTTGTGTAGAAAATCCAGTAAACTACCATATATATATATATATATATATATATATATATATATATATATATATATATATATATATATATACTGGCAATTCCTTTTTATAATTATCAAAACAAAAGGCCATTTTTCATTTGAATAACGAATTTTCTATAATCCAATTTGGTTTGATTGTTGTTGAAAACTAACTAATGAAAATTAACCAGTGATAACTATGAGTGTTTGAGGACAATCCTTCTAAATTTTTTCCCTTTTGTTTGAACTATATTTTTAAAATTGTAATTTTTAATTTTCGTTTTTTTTTTTCAACATCATGTTTATCTTTAATTCAATTTTCTCATTTTCAACGTATCTAAAATCTTTAATTATCCCTGAATAATTTAACGAGCTTTTCCGAGAAAAAATATATTAATTTGAAGCGAATCACAAGAATCCACTTATATAATTACGAATTGATACATAACCTGACAGCTGCAGCAACTCCATTCTTCTTTGATTGTTCATTCTGTTTACGCTGACTAGAGCGAGTGAATCATTCTCTGTGCAACGACAGGAGTTCATTTCAAGTTTCAAATAACATAATGTATTCTTAAATATTCTGTTTGATTATACATCTATTTCTTGTTAAACTAATTATCTGCACCAGACAACAATTGCAGATGAAAGAAAATGGAACTAAGCAGTCATTTAGGGTTTCAGATTCTCATTTTGCTCAATAGGTAAGAACGAAGATACCTTGTAGCGGTTACCGTATCGGTCGAACATTTGATTCCTGAAGTAGCCCCAATTTTTCTTTAATTGCATATTATATTTACGTTTGAACAATTAAGAGAAATGGGGCTACTGCAGGAATCGAACCTGTGACCGATAAAGTAGCTGCTTCAACGCAGCGTTGCACAAATCATACAGATAAACAGCTCAGTAATATGAAGGCAAAACAAACTGTTTCAATTCTAATTTCCATTCTTGTTCATCCACAGTCAATATCTGTTTTGTATGTTACTTTCAACCCGATGATTAAATAAATTACGATATATCATTTCAGAACTATATTTGAAATGATCCCCCGGTAATGGTGAGAGCAAGGCTATGTGGAAGTGGTTAGCCATCGGTCACCGGTTTGATACTTGTTGCAGACCCAAATTTCTTTGATTGTTTATTTTATTCATGTTATGTAGGCCAAAGGATACATTCACCGTGTATTAATGGGCAATCATATCAAATATAGTTTCAATATAATATAACAATTTATAATCACATGTATTGTCGATTCCCAGTAGGTTTTACTAAAGGAAACGCATTTATTATTTTGGAAGTCGTCGACAATTTTAAAACAGGCAAATATCAAGATACATGCCCCGTTCAGGAGGCCCCGTTATTGAACGTCTCTACAAACAACAGAACGGTTTAATCACTGTTGCTGGATTTAGGTTGTTCGTTTGTACTGGAATGTATGTCTATTTAATCTATCTATCTATCTATCTATCTATCTATCTTCCCACCCAAACCGTTTATAGTGAAATCATTTCATAGTAAGAATACAGCATACACTCTTCATTGGGCAGGAGGATTTTTTTCCCTAAATCCCCCCTAAATATTTCTTTAGTAAGACATTCCATATAAAATGACGAATTGTCCTCTTTATT
This sequence comes from Thysanoteuthis rhombus, assembly GCA_963457665.1. Taxonomy (NCBI): domain Eukaryota; kingdom Metazoa; phylum Mollusca; class Cephalopoda; order Oegopsida; family Thysanoteuthidae; genus Thysanoteuthis; species Thysanoteuthis major. Next base: position 82,244,113 of record OY735201.1, read on the forward strand.
TGTGCCCAGCGCTCTTTAGTAGCATCTTATACCACAACTATGCCACTGCTCATATACAATTAAATCTATTCAAACATGAAGTATTTATTCAGGTTAATACTTATCTATTGTCTTTGGTGTGATATAATTCATGTTTACACAGGTAGATGCGTGAGGGCCGGAGGACATGGAAGCAAACTGTCGGATGTGACAATAAACACACTACGTAATTTGAGAGGAAAAAAAATTGAAGATATAAGCATCAAGTAAGTTTAATTAACGTTATTGCTGGTAACGATTACCCCATAGTTAGACACTCCATGATATCTACGAGTCAAAAATTAAGGAAATTATAATCTTTATTACTTGAAACTGTATACTTCATTAAAGGAAGTATGTTTCATCTATCTACCTACCTCTCTACCAACCAATCTGTGTATCCATCGATCAATCTGTTCATACAATCCATCTTTTTATATCTATTTATATATTTTCAAATAACAATCTATACCTATTGATATATATATATATATATATATATATATATATATATATATATATATATATATATATATATATGTATATATATATATATATATATATATATGTATATATATATATATATATATATATATATGTATATATATATATCTTGGTATACATATATATATATATATACATATATATATATATACATATATATATATATATATGTATATATATATATATATATATATATATATATATATATATATATGTCACTATATCACTTGATTCCTTTTTAGCAATTTGTCTAATGTTGTAAAGAAAACTTTGAAACTTTGAATTGTAACTCCTTCAAGAAAGAATGAAAAAGGAGTAAACGTAGAAAGCATTAACAAAATGCTTGATTAATCGACGATACATAATGCATGTCAAACTCAGACTCTCTGGTATAAAACAATGTTCGGACAGAATCATCAATCGATTCCATACATTTATTATGAGCAGAACCAAGCAATGTAAGTTAATTCCAGAGATTCTCTCAGGAACGTTGTTCCTTATCTCCCACCTCACTGTCGCTGTCTCTCTTTCTCTGTCTTTATTTGTCTCTGTCCGTCTCTCTCACTCTCTGTCAACTCACACACACGTGTATATATATATATATATATATATATATATATATATATATATATATATATATATATATATATATATATATATATATACTTTTATCAAACTGGTTACATGTAATATTAACCCCATCAAACCAAACTATGTACTTTCATAAACATAAATAATTAAGTATATATAACACACACACACACACACATACACACACACATATATATATATATATATATATATATATATATATATATATATATATATATATATATATGGCATGCATGATTGATATTTTGGCTGTGCGTGTGCACGATTGTTTTATGTGTGTGTATGCATCCATGCGTATTTGTGTTATATTTTCATAAATTCATAATGGGCAGAACCAAACTTTGTCGTATTATTCCAGAGATTCTCTCAGAAATTTTATGAGGAGTTGGTGTCTAATTACATCATGTCACGGAGAGTTCCAGGTGATTTAACCAAGATTCGCAGTCAATTCATCTTTATTCTACGCTTTGCTTCTCTTAGAATATTACAAAATTGGACATCAGAAAAGGAAAATGTTATTACAATTATAAATAGGACATGAAACATCTTGACAGATAGAAAAAACACAGACAAAAAAAATAAGTTTTTTCCAATGTTTCAGCTACAAAGGTCACGCTAGTCATTGGGGCAAGGCAAACAGTCATAAAACTTCAACAAGACAATAATATCGTTGAATTCTATGACAAAAAAAAAAGGCTACACAAACTGGAGGTAGTTGAAGGGAGTTGATTTATATCCACTTTTTAGTTTGTTTTTTTTTTCATTTACTTTTGAATTTTTTATTGCGTCTAGATATCAGGACTTATCATTGAGATGACTTTTAGTAAAATGGTATTTTCCATTAATGTTAGTGAAACTATCCCAGAGGCATGACAGAAAACTTGGAATTAAACGTGAGAATAAATTTTGCATTCTGCTTTCAGTGGTGAAAGTTTATAATTCCACATTGGAAATAATTTCATTACAAGAATGATTGCTAATGAGTCTGTTTTAGTGAATTTTCCCAAATTGATACATCATTACATTGCTTTTTAAAACTAATTTGGTAAATGCCAAGTTCCTCAGTTAATAGATATTTTAAAAGAAAATTGAAAAATAATATTTTTCTGCGTCCATAGCAAAGATAATGCGAATGTATACCGAAGCCAATTAGCCCATATGGTAAAATTTTAGCGTTCACACTTTCATATGCAAGCGTTTTTGGACGAGGCGTCGACCCTTAATCTATTATATCTGGATTTTGACGCTTTTGACTTAACTGCAAACTTTTCAATTCTTGTATTTGTATGGCTGATGAGGCAACGTTAACATGATATAGACAATGTAATGGTGAGTAAAACTTGAATAACAATCCTGAACCAAAACCGTTGATAAACAGTCATCGAATAAACAGATTACGTTTATCAACTGCTAATGATGTTTCAATCCCTCGATGAAAAAAGTGTACTAATGCGAATGAGATTATAATTCGTTTTTATATCTCATAATGCTTTCAAGGCGGATCATTTCGGATACAACGATCCAAAAATACTCTTTCATATATAGTCATATACATGTCGAAGCGTCGTTAATCTTTTTGGACATATTCCAGAAAATTGCGAAATGGCCATAAATATGGTTGATCTAGATAAGTACCAATAAGCTGTTGAAAATCATAGTGTTTCTTTGTACATTCTGGACAAAGCTACTTTTGGATACTTTTCAGCACAAAACTGAGAAATGAAACGTTCGAATATATGATCATACTGCTCTTCATTCCAACTCCCAACGTAAGTCAACATCATGATCAGCCGTTCCAGGTACAGTGATGGACAAATGCCTCTCTCAATCTCTCCCATGATGATTTTATGGTCATATTGTTTTAAGTGAAGGAAGTGGCTAATTCCATAGCCATTATATTATGATGATCTGGTTTTGAATTAATACTGGGTAGAGAAGAAATGGATTCATAATTTTCTTTAAGGTGTTCGAGTGATACTATTGACCACACTCTTAGCATTTACACCATTTGCTCTTAAAAGAATTAAATAAATGAACAGGTCTGGTTAGTCATCCAATAGATATTGTCTCGTGATCACCGTCTTTGGTGGCATGCTGTGTTGTAAATTACAAAACTGGATAAAAGGCCAGGCCAATGGATCAGTTACTTCTCTCGCCATTTGTTCGTCAATGATTACTTAAGATAGCCGAATTTTCATTTCAATCCTCTTGCTCTATTGATACTGTTGAATGATAAATGCTCAGAACTGGTTAATCACCCCATAGAAACCGTCACTTGATGAACGTATTCTGACAGCATGATACGTTAAATAATAGCAAAAATCAAAACAGAAAAGAATTGTTGTTAATTGAAATAACAACCAACACAGAATTAAAAAAAAGAAATACTATTACGTCATCTTTCTTTGAACCCACGCTCGTGAACGCTGTTATATTTGGGTAGAAACTGTATCTAATTAGAGATGAATTTTCATTGCAAATTGACCCCGCCCCCGAGGTGACGAGAACCGTAAATCTAAATACTTAAAATTTTCAGCTGCAGTTTGACGCAGGCCAACATAGCCAGCAAAAACTATGGTCATTGCAGCCCCAGACTTCACGGAAATTTCTAAAATCATAATGCCAAAATAAAAATGATATTTGTCGAATTGGTTGAAAATCTTTTGATGTGAAATCTTATTTTAGTTGATTATAGCAAAAATAGAGGGGGGGGGGAATTGGAAGTATTAGAACCACAATCACTAGACATAAACGACTGTTTCCAATACATGACTTAATTTTTAAAAAGGTAATAAAGCAGAAAAAAAAAGAAAGAAAATAGTGTGGCTTTTTATCTAATGATTAAAAAGAAATATTTTTTCAATCCTAAGTGATATTCAAATTTTGATGAACCAAAATCATGATGGGATAAGTTTGTCCCATCAGACATTTATCAAATGACGATGGTAAAATATTGGATTAGCTGATCGCTTCTCCAACTGTCTCCTTTTTGTTAAGTCACACAATGTGAACTCTTTTCTGTTTACAGTTCATACTACGATGCCCAGGGGCTCCGAAAGCCATTTCAGGTAGTAGATAGTAGCCTTCCAGGAAGGTCATTTCACTTATAATCGGCTTCAGCCTCTAATTACAAGCTATCTTTATTGCAAAAATGGCACCCCCTTATCAGATAAATCAACTAATACTCCAGAACAAATTATTAATGAGAATGAATGCTTGCTAATTATTTTCTTTAATCAACCAGATTTTCGACGATCGTATAGTTTCATGGATAAATTACAGAAAAAAAGAAAAAAATCAGCCAAATCTAGCCGAAAACAGTTAATTGAGTAACACTAGGTTGTCTATAAGTAAACGTGAGACTTTTTGATTGGGTTCATGGAAGAATAAAATATCGTATTGTTTGGTTCACCAACTCTATACCCAGTTAATGGTTTCCAAAAGACAAAATTATTGACATCTCGTTTGTTTCTTTACATGAGAGTGAATACATTTGAAAAAACACAGAGGTTTGCTACCCAACAATGCAATGAATTAAAAAGATGTTCTATGCATAAGGTTCCTACTAATAATGAACTATACTTAGCAACACTTCTAAAATCTCTCATTCGCTAAAAACTTGTATTTCAGTTTGAAGTAATGATTGCAAAACTTCTCATGATGAGGAAGATGAAAATACTTAACCATAATCAGCAAAGTATTTGTCACTTCAATAATTCAGATATTTTATTTTTGTTGATTTTTTTTTGGCAATTATGAGAAAATTACTATTCAGTTGGTGATAAGTGAATACATATTTGATTCAGTATCTCTTCCTCCTTCTTTTCATTGAACACACGCAACTAGCCCCCCCACCCCATACGCAAGGGGTAACCCCCCTCTGCCTTCGTTGATTTGTTGCTTCCGTTGATTAAGTCATTGTCTGCAGTTGCAAAAAAGGGAGGAAATCAGGGTGCCACTTTTATTTCCGATCTGCGGTGTTCCCACAATGCTGTAAATTGATGTTACAAGCCAACATCCTCCAGGAATCAACACAAAACGGGTGTGAAACATGGATATTTACAACATTGCTTGAAGAAAAACGCACAGTAATCAACGGAGAGAGCAATGAAAGGAATAACCTCGAGGGATATTGGGAAACAAACATGACTCCGAGTTAGAACAAAGTGAGATACATGAAAAATGATTAGGCAACAAACGGAGGTGCATATAGCAAGACGGGGGTTATCGAATTGTTCAAAAGATTTTTTAAAATATGGCAATGGAAAAGCAACCGCAGTAGGAGAACACGAGACAAAAGTCTAATCACCGACTACGCAGCACACGATCTGTTCACAGATAACTGAGCTCATATATACAACTAAATGACCAAAATAAAACGAGCCATGCGAATAAAACAATTGATCGGGACAAAAACATCGTTTTAAAATTGAATCGAATAATTCAAGTTGATTAATTTACATACATAGATCTATTTTATGATTTATAGTTCAAAGGATCAAACTATTGCGTTAGAACGACTTTTTCAGAAATTAGATTTTTTTACTGTATGGATGAATATGAGTTTTTAAGCAAGCTAGAAAACTATGTTTTGAAATATCAAAATTATCTTTTACTTCCCAGTATGAATGAGTTAGTATGAAAACTATAGAACAATTTATCATAAAATATCGAATTACCGTGGCCACAAATGGTGGCATAGAATTGCATCCCTTTTTTTCATACGTGAGCGTGTTTTTGTTTGTTCATCTGTTTGTGTATTTCTGTGCTCCTGGCCCTATTGTCTACTGATTCGAAAATTGGCATCATTACACACCTTTTGAATATCGTTTTTTTTTTTCAAGGAAGCTTCCCTATTTATCTAGAATGTAAATATTTCTAGATGTTTTTTCACACAAGTTTATATATCTCCCAATAGAAAACGCCAGCGATGTTATAAATAGAATTCATTCTGACTATATCTATTCAATTATTGACTATGATGGCAAGTTCAAATAATATTTACTTCGAAGTCGGTATTCTGATATCGGCGCCAGAAAGACTTATGGTGAGATTTCGGGTCACGACAAAGGATGAATAAATGATATCGAATGATTTCCTGGATTAACATGGTTGAGATCAGCAAAGTCACGGTGGTCATGGGATGTGTTCGGGGAAAAAGGCTTTCATTTAGCAGCCAATTTCAAATAGACACAAAATGTTTGCCAGAAAGATCTCAGTTTTGAAACTTGAGAAAGATCGAATCAATCTTGCGTGTGGTTGAAAATAAAGCAGTGTTTTATTTTTAGCAAAGCCAAAGCATTTGTACGTTTATCGCAAGATTAAGCATCTTTCATTCTTCATCCATTAGATTTTGGCACAAGATAAAACTTCGGCAAATATCCAAGCGTTGTTCGTATTTCATGAAACTTCCATAATAACAACCCGATGAAATTTGATTCATCAACTTGATTTTTAGTCGGAGGTATTCACAGATGTCAATGCCTTGAAATATTGAAAAAGAGAGAGAGAGGGACAGAGAAAGAGACATAGAGAGAGAGAGAGAGATGTGGAATACAGAAAATGATCATGAATGAGTGCATGCATATATACGTATCGGATGTCCAACCCCAACAAAAAATGCAAAGGATTCAGTACACTATAGTCACTAAAGCATAATGTGTTCATAGCAATAAAGAGATAACTTACTAAAACTTAAATACCTCCAGTGATAGAATTGCTATGATTTCGGCAAGACAAAGGTCATTATATCATAGAAACCATAGTCTTTCAAATACTCGTCCTTTTGCATGGGCATCCAAGTGCATATATAATTATATATACGTATATTTATGTATGCAATAACTACAAAGTTCTGGATTTATTGTAAACCCGACTGTATGTGATTCAAATTACAATATCGGAAGAATTTCCTGACGAAGTTCAAATGAGCTAGGCACTTAAATGAGGAGTAATTTGTCCTGAACACTTGTCCGATGAATCTATCAATCAAAAAATCTATCTATCTATTTATCTATCCATTTATCTATATCTATCTATCTATCTATCTATCTATGTATCTATCTATCTATCTCACTCTCTCTCTCTCTCTCTCTCTCTATATATATATATATATATATATATATATATATATATATATATATATATATATGTATATGTGTGTGTGTGTGTGTGTGTAGATGTATATGTGTATATTTATGGGCACATATATGTGTATACGTCTCGGAATATATAAATGTTTATATATATATATATATATATATATATATATATGCATAAACACACACACACACACACACACATATATAAATATATATATATATATATATATATATATATAAATATATATATATATATATATATATATATATATATATATATATATATATATATATATATATATATATATATATATATATATGCCAAAGAAGCTGCTCCATCCAGACGCTGCGCTAAAGTGTCCACCTTAGCGGTCGGAGGTTCAATTTTTACTGCGCCTGCATTTTTTTAATTGTTTACTCCATCCAAGCTCTCTCAACAAAAAAACAAAAACACATACTACATTTCATTATAGGAGGTCATTTAAGATAGTTTTTCAAATGAGTTAATGCATTCATAATATTCTCTCTGATTATGTACCAATTTCTTAAAAATATATGTAGGCAAATATGAGTACATATATATAAAGAAGGGAGATATAAGGACAAGAGCTGAATAGACATGAGCATTTATCAATAGAAGAGTGTATGTTAATACGACTGATACTAAAATTCGTTTTTACATCTCATGATGCCTCTAAGACCTAATATTCCAGACACAATATTCCAAAAATATACACTCAAATATACTTATATTCAAGTCAAATAGTCCTTAATCGTTTTGGACAGAGAATTGCGATGCAGCTAGGTACACGATAGTTTTTGTTAAGTATCAATAAGCTTTTGAAAATCACAATGGATCATGATATATCCCAATAATTGGAAAAGGCTTGTTTTGGATACTTCAAAATGAATTTCCCAGATGTTGATAATAAACTAATAAATTATAGAAAAATGATACACATATTTGTGCTAGGGCCTATCCCCAGGTAAAGTTATTTATTTCAAGGGCCTCTCGTTGTTTTTCATGTGTGATGTATTCGTCGTATTCATTCTTGAAGCTGTTTGCTGTTTTCGTTGATAGTATGATTGAATGATGCTCTACTAGTAAGTTCCAGTTGTTTATTATTCTCTCAGAGAACAAACATTTTCTAGTGTTTTTGGCAGGGTTCTTTATACATTCAGGAATAGTTTCAGTTATTTATCTTAATAAACATTTTTACCGGTATATCATTTATACCTCTTATTTATCCTTAATGGTTGTATTGTGGCTCCCCTTATCCTTCTTTCTGATTTTGCTCTTTTTGGAGGTTTCAAAGTACTGGAGCCATTTAGTTCTCTTTTGAGTGTTGATCCACACTTGGTCCATTTATACTAAGTGAAGTGTGATTATGTTGTGTATAAAATCTTGAATATTTTTGAGTCAAGGTAGTCGGATGTCAATCTTATCATACTTATTATTTGAGCAGCTCTTTTCAAATATTTTTATATGTGATTGAGCATTTGAAAATTATAAAGATATCTAGATTTCTTTCTTTTTTTCGTTTTCGTGGTACGTATTACTCAAATGATTTTTACCACTCACGTGTTGAATTCAAAACATACGCACAATGAATACTGTTTCAGTACTTTGACTGCCATTGTGATTATGACAAATTTGCTGCTTTCATTTGTTTTGCTTAACCTTAACCCTAAACACCTACCACTTCATCATTTCCAACATTCCTTTGGACATTTTGATAAGTATATAGCACACAAATGCATGCCACTGTCTATTCTGTTGTCACTAAGATCAGCTTGTATAGCAGGCTTTCGACACTGTAAGCTCAGCTTATAAAAACAAGAAAATACCATTACTCCTAAAAAGCAAGGCACACAACCAGTGCATCCTCCCGATAGTAACCTATAGAGCATAGACCTTCAAACTGAGAACCATGAGAATGTGCACAAGAAATAAAAAAGCTCAGAATGTAATTGACCCAGGACGTGTATGAGAGTTGGGTTCGGTGAATCTCGTCTAACAACATACACTCAGAGGTAAAGGATAAGAATTATGATAATGATGATGAAGCTCACATCAAAGTTTCATAATGAAGTTAACTTGCCCGACATTATATCTATCACCGATTCCATTTCTCTTTTGAGGGTCTCATACATTCTGGAACTGCCACTAAAACTCTCAACATAGATTTCTGCAGCAGTTGGCTGGCTATGCATGTGTGTATATATGTACGTATGACGTGTACAGGTCATATCAATGGAGCAAGAGAAAATTCCGATATGTATTCTCCATGATGTTTAGAAAAAAAGTATTTTAATCCCCCAATCGGTTTTCAGTGGGAGTGGGTCTTTTTAGCGATCAGTGCAAAACAAAAGACAAAACACTGATTTTTAATCGATCACCCCTTATTGCACACTGCCAAAAGAGGTTGGTCAGATGAAAGTTTCTATGTAGTGACAGACCAGACCTCTTTTATTTTCTATTTCATTTTACTCCATTCTTCTAGAATTTGCCATTGACTATGCGACCACTCGTGAAATCCCAGAGGGTTTCATATTCCATCACAATGGACAAAGCTGAAGCATTGAACGAACAAAGGACCCTTCAAAAAAAAAAAATAGCTGAAACATTGTAAATCCGTAAAGAGAGAATGAATCTGAAGAGAAATGAAAATGAGATCGCCATCTTGGGAAAAGCAATAAAATAAACATTAATCATTGGAAGAAAATAATTGAAGAGAAAAAATCGGGTTAGATTAGTCACTCAATAGAAACTGTCAAGTAACCGACATCTTCTGGCAACATACCCATGGAACTCACTTGGTGTTGCCTGCACGCGCGATACATACATAGATAGCTAGCCAGTCAGACCGACTTGAAAAGTGAGAAAATTATTGCTGACTGTTTTGGTGACAGTTTCGTTGGGCAGTTTCGAATACAGTCGCAGATGTTACAAATACTTTGAAGAATGAGGGGTTATTAATTTTGAATTCTCTAAGAAGGCAGAAGGAGCCAAGAATACTGGCTCGATGAAAGAAAAGGTAGCATAAATAGAAGCTTCCTAATATCTATGCGTCGGAATAGATCGGCATTAAGAAGCATAGAGCAATTTCATTAGGTAATTCGCTTCAATAATTCAAGTATCCTAATTTTAAGTTTTTTCCCCAAACTCGATTCGAGCTGTTTTGATTTGAGATCACCAGATATGAAGTTTTTAGAGTTTCAATGACGTAATCTTTATTGCTATATTACAACAGACAATTTCATACGTTTACAAACCTTTAACTGTTTAACTGTTGAGTATGTTGTTCTTCTTCACAAGGACCAATCCATTAAAAGTTTTAGGTTATAACAGGAATTGGCCAGGACAAACATGCAATGAAGTATTTCATTAAACATACTAATTTGCATAAATGGCTGGTGATGAATGTCTGATAATCACAAATCGTGAACACTTGCTTAACTAATCGAAATTCCGTGGATGTTGATATCAAAGATCCTCTATTATCTCATGTTTCTGCTTTTTTTATCATTCTTTCCCTGACCCCTTTCAATCTTTGTTACACACCCATGTGTTTATCTATTAAATGGACACAGATTCGTTTTATATTAAAAAATGTTTATAGTTTTTGAATGCTGTGCCTTTCCTTTTCTCCGCTTTCTCGTCCTACCCTCTTATTGGACCAACTGACTTTTTCCCCCTTTTCATTTTCTTACCCTCTTATTAAAACCACTTTGTGTTTCAGCTCACTCTTTTTACGTTTTGATTGAACTACCTGATTTTTTTATGCCTCCTCCCACTCCCTACTACGTCATCAAATTATTCAATTTTCTATTTTCCTCTATCTCGCTTCCTACATTCTTGTTGAATTATCTAACCTTGCCTTTAACAATAAACAGAACATTAGATTCCAGGTATAAACAAACATAAAACTATTACACGCAAAAGAAACGTCTTTTTACGACATGCCATATTGGGCGTGATCAATCAGATTATTGGAAAAAAGGTTGATCAATTAGTAAGTTACTTCTCTCGTGTTTTGACAGGCAGTGATCACAAAAAGGGTCCGAATTTTCAACAAACAGGCAGAGACACTAATTCAAGGATCATTATAATTTAAACTTAAATCACAAAGAGAACCCCTGACTAAAAACTTATTTGGGTGGATTGAAAACAACAGAACAAACAAAAAACAACATTTCACTGGGTATGATATATCTATAGCTAGCCACCCAGATCAAATCAAAACTGATCTAAACTTATGTTGACAGTTGTGGTTGTCAGTTTTTAATAGATGTATTGATAAAAATGAGGTAATATTATGCATGCTTATTAAATATCGATTTGTTTCGAAAACTGCCCCATTGGCACGACTTGTGCTATTAAAATCGATGAAACAGAAATTGAATTGATGAACATGAATAATCAAATAATACGATTGCTTAAATCACTGAAAATAGTTTTTTGCTACTTAAATTAATTGAAACCTGTCTCTTCATGGGTCTTTCTAGTTAGTCCACCACCATGATCTTTTTCAATCGTCTTGTTCGATTTTTTTCTCTATTTACTTGCTCTAATTTTTCACGAGCTCAGAAAAAAGTATAGATATGAGTGCTGTAAAATCCATCAACCGTGGAAGTTCACATTATGCTGGAAACTTTTTCTTGTCACTATACAATACAGATGGAAAACAGCATAAATATCATATGAAATGCAAAATAGAATAATCTTTGATTTCTTTGTTTAGTTTCGAACGAAAACATATTTCTCTGAAAAGCATAAGAGAGAAACAATCACTTTTGAGTGTGAACTATACATACACATGTAAACAAAATGAGACTAGTTTTCAACATTGAACCACCATATCCAACAAATGTGGCAAAGGGTTTTATCATATAATGATTGAAAAATTGTGTCGTCCATAGACAGCTGTCTCGCGTGTTCGCCCCTGCATGTGTGTGCGTGTGCGTTCAGCGCTCCTGGTTATACTGCTTTGTGTTCAGACTCTAACTTTGGCATTAGTATACAACAAGACACCTAAAAATTATTCTAGGCTCTTAGTGAGGGGGAAAAATTTGGGGGGCCTCATTTCGACGGGTTTAGCAAAAACATGTAGGATCTCGAGGATTATTCTTAGATATAAAATATTACTTTATTTTAGATTTGTTTCAACGGAAAACACCAATGATGACATTAATTCATTCTGGGCGTATTTATTCTTCGATAGAATTTCTTTACATATTTTCAAAATTATAAGTTATGGTTGTCCAATAATTGACTGTGCTGATGAGTTTCTTCAAAATCAATAATAGAATAAATTAATTTGCGCTTGTTTCTCGGTTTATTTTCAGTGTTAAAGAAATATATACAATTTATAGATAAAAGCACACATCAGATATTCATACTTAAACAATATCTGGAGCATTAAACATTACATTAGTGATGATGTAATAAACATCGTAATTCTTAATACTAATTCAATGCCACGCATAAACTTGAGCATTTCTGTTTAGTCTTCCTGATCCCTGATTTTTTTTCTTTTCTTGTTTGCCATCATCACCTACAAATAGTACACAAGGAGAGGGCAGTCACATTTTTCAGGGATACGCCCTTGAAAAAGTGTATACGTAAACTATTAGGCACCATCTATATTGTCTTTGTAGATCAACCATGCCCAAATTTTGTGCAGGTATTTTTTAAAAAAAAATTGATAATTAGACATAGACTTTCCCCGGGATTTGCAACCCTTCTCTATAGTGGGTGTCGCGGAGCCAGTACTTGTTGAATTCGTCGAGCTCCACTCTCCATCTAATACTCTGCCAGCCTCGGTTGCTCATGTGATTTTTTGGGATCTATGTCGCAAGTCTTGATACCCAAAAGTTGTCTGCCATTCTTCCTACATGGCCAGCCCATTGCAATTTGAGTTTTTAATGGATTATATGATGTCCCTGACTCCTGTCTCCATCCCCCCGGTTGTATTGTGCGCTCTTGTGGTCTCTCCATGTGAGGTTGAGCATAACGTTTCATGAGCATGTTGCATGCTCCTTCATTTGCAGGTCTGTCTCTTGTTTATGTTCCATGTTTCAGATCCATGAGTGACTATTGGGAGGATGCCTCGTTGTATACCTTTCTTTTTAAAAATAATGGGATCTTCTTGTTTTTAAAGCTTGGGCTTGCTTTGCCAAAGGTTTGCCCCTCTAAGATGATTCTTCGCTTGATTTCTTCTTTTGAGGGTCTTATGGAGATTCGTTGTTCTTGGTAGATGTAGTGATCTACTTTTTCTAGTTCTGTGTTCTCGATTTTTATCTAGATATTATTTCCAACGTGGTTGTCACACATGTTCTCCGTCTTGCTGAAGTTTGTGTGTAGGCCAACTTTATCCCTCTCTTCATTTAGTACATCCATCATTAGTTGAATGTCGTACAGGTTCTCTGTGAAAAGGGCGCTGCTGTAAGCAAATTGAGGTTGTTCACCGTTTAATTTACCCAGTCTAGTTTTCTGAAGATCATCTCGAGGCAGGCTGTGAAGAATTTGCCTGAGCTGTTATTACCTTGTTTTACCCCTTTCCAGAGCTGGAAAGGCTCCGAATCTTTTCGTAGCCTGAAAAGGGGGTTGCTGTGACTGTGTATATATTTCAGCACTTATACTTGATTTACACCTTGTAATGACCCCGATGACCTTGGAGATTTCCACTTAGTCGAAGGCCTTTTTGAACTCGATAAATGCTTCTTTTGAAGCCAGTTTGATCTCATAGTTGGTTTCCATCTGATTTTTTTTTAGATTATTTTTGTGGAAAAATGGTTCATGCAGGTTTATAAGTCCGTTGTTGTTGAGAACTTTTAGGTTCTTTTTTTTATAAAAGCATTATGATTGCTGTGTTCGAATCATCTGGGACTTTGATTTGATACAAAAATGGCCAGTTTCCTGATGATGTTTTTATCTGTTTTTCTGAATAGGACATTTGTAATGTCGTCTGTTCCGAGGACCTTTCCTTTCTTTGCCTGTTTGATGGCTTGTTTCACCTCCCATGGGGTTACTTCTGGGAAACCTCCGAGTTGATAACTTTCATCTTGCCTATCCTGTTCATTTTTTTGTAGCCCTCGATTGGATGAATAGGGTTTTTTGGCACGTTCGACGATTCCGTTTCTGTCTGTTGTTATCCATTTTCTTCGAGTACGCTGGTTATTTACTTCGATCTTGAATCGAGGTCTTTGTTTATAGCTTTGAACCCCGACCTTTTTGGAGAGTCGATTCAAAGATTGCCATCGTGTATTTTCTATCTTCCTTCCGTTTCTCCCTTTGTTTAGTGCGGTCTCTTCAATTTTCTTTCTTGTTGCTTTCGGTGGCATGAAGTTTCTGCATTTTGTTTGTAAGATTCCTGGTTTCATTTGATATTATACTAATGGTTTGTGTCAGTGTTGGTTTAAATACAGTTGCAGCTTTTATTATAGATCCTGTTATTTTATTTTTTTAGTTCGTTGAAGTTGGCGTCGTCTTGTTCAGTGAGAATTTAAAATCTATTTTTCAGTTCGAGCTCAAAGGATTGAGTGTTATTTTAGGTATCTTTAGTGGTTGCACATTGGTGTGGAATATTCTTCAGCATTTTTTTGTTGGTATTTACTTACATTTTACATCTTACCATTCCATGGTTCGATTCCAAGATTTACTTGATTTAGGACTTGGATGTCCTTGACGTCATCGCTTTTGTCCGATAAGACGTTGTCTATTTCGTTCTATGTTTCATGGTTGGGGCTCTTCCAATTCTATTTCTTATTGGGTCATATCTTGAAGGAGGTGTTCATTATTTTGAATCCGTTAGCCGTTTCAAATTTACAAGATCTCCTCTCTTGTTCCTAGTTAATATCCGAATTAGCCGACGCAGTCTTCATTTTCTTGACCTAACTGTATGTTGAAGTTTCCTATGAGGACATTGAAATATTTCTGGTGTCCTAATGAAATGTCTATTTTAGATAGTTTTAGGTACCGTTATAGATAATTACTTACAGTACCCGCAGAGACGACGGTGAATTATCTATGCGAAGTACGGATATTCGCACTTATCAATGCCTTTGAGTTCAATACATGCATCTGATAATTTTACTGACATATTTTATAGCTCTGTCGGTAAATTACACGCGACTATCACTAACATAAGCTAAACTTTTTTATTACGTTGGGAGCTATATTACTTTAGATTTACCACGATACATATGAATATAACAAAGCAAAACGAAACTGGTCGATTCGCTTATATAGATGGTTAGATTCTAGACAGGTCCCAAATTATTCACAATAACCGTCTCATTTTATATTTCAGGAGTGGACTTTGATTAAGTTTTTTTGAGTTCTGGGAGGATTTGTCAACCATCTGTCATCGAATTACTAAAATCATGGTAAGTATCAGGAGAAAAGAATATTTGTCAAAAGCATAAAAACAAAACTGAAATAACCATCGTCATTGAACTGAAATAAGTCCTTCCCTGGATAATCTACGTGTCAAATCAATAAAAACTGATTGAAAGCATGATACGAAATTCAGATATTATATACAATGTCTAGAAAGAATTCGACCATTTTGAATATCAATCGAGAACTGGTAGCGTAGCCTAGTTGCAACTTCCAACCCGTCAGATAGGCCATTACAGAGCTTGGATGAGTAAACACTCTCCCGTGGGATTCTCATGCGACAGGATGCCATTAGGTTAGCTTATGCACTGTGTGACCATTCGTGACAATCAATGGTCATCTTAAAAAAGAACTTTGCAGACTGTTTTTCAGGAGTAAATAGGACGCTTGGATACATGTCCAAGGTTTTAATGCAGCTATTTTGAATAGGATAAGGCACCATTGTCATTGCTAGGCTATTAGAAACCGCCAATTAAAACTGTCACCAAGACTATCAACATGAGTTATTTTCAGTCTTCATGTTGGTCTGGCTGGCTATTTATGCATATATATATATATGAGTATCATGCGTACGAGCTGTACCAATGGAGTTCACGGATAGATAATTGATGGCTACGTCTTCAAAAGGCGTTCGTTTTCATTTTTTGTCCACCTTTGAATAGTTTTTGGTGTATTTTGGAAGGGGTCTAAGATACAATGTTAGTATATGTCGGATCGATTCCTTAGTTTCTGCTGCTTTTTTCTGAGGATTCAGACTTTTTTTCGGGAAATAAGTAAACTATTCATCGGCCTCCCCTTTTCGAAAGTTTCGATTGATCACTCAAAACACATGTTACCTAAAGACATTGGTCACCTGGCCGATTCGATTGAGTGTAGGCTATATAGACTGATGGTGTTGAACAACTGATTCATTTAACCTTAACTCGATAATCTTATATAAAAAGATTGATTTGTTTGTAAGTATACTCTGAGTCTAATTGCTTACTTTAGGTGTAATAGACTGGAGCAATTTTGGAAGTTGACTACGTGAAAAAAAAAGCTACAGAAAAATATCAATGGATGATGGCGATGGTGATGATGATGGTGGTTTGCAGTTCAATCGGCATAATCAATAACTGATTATGTTCACTTTGCACTAAAATCAATGGGAGATACATGAATCCCTCTCTTCTCTCCCCAATTATAGAGAAAAGAAAAGAGCAAATGAGGCTTCCTAGCCCCAAAAAAGCAACCGTTCGAGGTGAAAAATAACTCTGATTCCAAATCAGGGAGTGGAGCCCCAATCACGTTTGTTTGACGTCAAATTTGACACCTTTTTGCAACTCCAGGTTTGTGCCATGGAAAGGACGTTCCTTTGTCTGTATGACAGGACAAGGGACCATTGATGATGATGGTGATGGATTCCAGGTTTATTCATTCCGCAAAATGAAACGAGATTTAACATATTTTTGGAGAATACAGGGCAATGTTGTGCCCAAGGACAAGTTTAACACTTTGATGGAAACAGAATGAACAATATATTTGAAAAAAAATAGATGAATACAAAATGGGGAACTGCTCTATAAAAATAAGCATTTGGTAGTTATCGACTATGGCAAATTAAATAGGGGTGTGCCTTGGAATTGACCCTAAACTAAAATTAAGCTGCGGTTTGCTGACAGTATGATTTTTTGACCCGGTTTTTTTTTTTTGATTATTTAGATTCAAAGAATGCAGCTACAATGAAATGTCTCGGCTTATCATAGGATAAAACTAAAGCCTCTTCTTCTTTGGTTGTTTACTTTGTGTATGTTCCATTAGAAATTCCTGGAGTCATGGAAATTTGGTTATTGTACAAAATCGAATCAATAAACTGACACATTTATCAGCTGAAGTTTCATTTCACAGATTATTTCGATAGTATTTGATGTGATTAGTATTCACCATTGAAGTGCATTGACAAGGAAAAATATTGTTATTATTATACAAGGAACTGGTGCCTGGGTGTCGGGTAGAAGGGATGGAAGATCCATTGCCATTCTATTGAAGTGACTTGCGGAGATTTTGCTGGCCAGTCTCTTAATCATATTCTAAGAAACTTGGAAATATGTATGCTGCATAGATGAAAATCAACTTAGGTGTCTTGGTCGTACCATACAGTTTGACAAAGAATACTTGAAAAATGAATATCTATTGGTTAAAATGAATGCTTTTCCCATCATTAGGTTATTGATTCAACAACGTAACCATCTTTGTCGTGATTTATCTCTTTGAGATACTTTGGAGGGAATAAAATCACATTTTTATGTCGAGTTTGATCACAGGCATTTCCAGAGCATTGTCCGTTTTGAAGAACGTAAAAGCATCGATTTCCAAGTCCTTATAGATTTCTTCTTAACTGATATTTCAAGTTTTTGATAAAAATAAGGACGAGAAATTTGTTTGATATCCGAGGATTATTTCGGTGATAATTATATAACTGTTACGGCCAGTCACTCTGTAGAAACCGTCACGGTACCAATGCCTGATGGTAACATGTCGTGTAAGGGTGATCAATACAGACCTATGAAAAGAGTTGATATTTCACCTATCTTTTGCTGCATTGATGTAAATCCTGAATTTTAAGAAAAGTATCATAAACTATATTGGACACAGACTAAGCAACTGGTATACCATTGACTTCCACTGTAAATCAGACTTGCATTCAAAAATACTTAGGTTGGGAGGATTTTCTCGAAACAGGAAAATATTTTTTTCCAGACATATTAAAGTGTAAAAGCTCAGATTTCAAGCTTTCTAACTCAATAAGTGTAGCCTGTGTACCTGTCACATACATAAAAATACCCAACCCGGTAGTTTCACTTGAGAATTGAAGAATCTACGTTGTCATTTTGGATTAATGATTTCTAATAACTTCATCAGAAACTGTCAAGCATAGTTTTTTCCTGTTTTTGTCCTGTTTTTCCCCTTCTTTCCATTGATATATACATTCTCTCTGTTTTTTGTCCGGTCAGGATTTTACACATGTGCGGTAAGCACGTTGTTGGTCTATAATTGCCTGCCATGTTCCCCCTTTTTACGGTCATTTTGGATGACGGTGGTTCTGCCTCTTGCCATCCATTCTGGAAACTTGCGTTGATTGATGCAACTTTGAGGTAGTTGGATGAGTATGTCATGTAGTGTGGTAAACTTCTCAAACCAATATCGGTGGACCCCGTCAGGTCCTAGCGCTCTCCGGTTGGCTATTCCCCTGAGTGCGTGTTTCAATGTGGTTTCATTCAATAATATTGATTCTACATTGTCTATATCTTTGAAGTTTTTTTTCATGTTTCCTAACCATTGAAAGGTTACGTCATGTCTTTTCAGATGCCCTCATATGCTGTTCCAATAGTTCTTGGTTACTCTGGCGTCTGGATTTATGTTCCGTTTCCTTTCTCTGTTCAGATCTTGATAAAACTTTCTTTCTTTGTTTTGGAATGTGCGGCTTTGTGTGTACTGGGCAGTTCTTTGCCTGTATCTCTTCAGTCTTGCCTCCTTGACTAATCTCCTCTAATGTATCTCTTCTACTGATGTAGGGATACCTTTTTGTGTTATTTTGTATTTGTTCCAAAGTCTTACTCGTGGTCTGTTTGTATGTTGTACATTTGTGAGGTCTGCTTTTTTCATATTCTTCACCAATTTCGTTTTTCCTTCCTATTATCATTATTTAGGATCTTTCTTGTGTTGTGAAACTTTGTGTTACTATTTTTGATCCAGCGTAGATTTGGTTGTTGAGCTCCAAAAAGCTTTTCATTTCAATACGATGTAAGAGGCAGTTCTTCGAGTTTCTTTCTGTCCTTGTCTCTAAGAGTAGGGAGTGTAGTTTTTTCTTCTTGCATTATTTTTTTTAAAGTTGCTATCTGATTTTTCTCTTCCTCCGTGGGGTGTCGTTGTCTCTCACTGGTGTGTACCTTTTCTCAGAGATTTTGTTTTTGTCTGAGTTTTTTTGAGTTTTGTCATCTGTGTTGGTTGTGCTGGAAGATTTTTCTTCGGGTATTTCACCTTCTTCCATCTGTATATTACTGCAGATCTCTTTTAGTTCAGTCTCAGTGAGCCATTTTTTAAAAAAAATTGTTTTACTTAGTCATCCAGGCGCTGGCTTGATACCTCCACAGCGGATCTTCCCCTCCATATTTTGAGCATGCGTTCCCTATAACATTAGACTGAGGTTTGCTTTTTGAGTATCAATACGTTACTAGTATGTTCTCCTCTTTTGGCCATTTTTTCCTCTTGTTCTCTTTAGCAGCCACTCGGTGGTGGTTGTGCCCTTCCTGGATGTCGTTAGTGGTGTAAGGGTTTTGGCCAACAGTAGCTAGGTAACGATTGTGTCTCTCATGAAGGCCATTAAATGTACACGAGCCGGAGTTTTGGCCAGAAGTCACTAGACGACGACCGAGTCCCTCCAAGTGTCTAACAAGGGAATACCTGCTGGTTATGACACACAAATCTTGGATCCGTCCTATTTTTTGCAATGAATTATTTTGGTTGTACCGTCATGATTGGATTTTTTTATTCTCTAAGGTAGTACCAGACCTTGGTAGGTTGGTTAAAACTGATGCAGATCAGTAGTAACATCAGAGCACCACCGGCTCTTAGCACTTACTTAGGAGGAGTCATAAGAGTGTACGCAGCATCTATGTATGGTAAAGTGTTTGTCCCTCACCACCTAATGAATACCTAAAGCGCTAAGCGGGACCACTAAGGCTGATTACGTGCGTCGAGTAAGTTCATACTCTCCCTTAAATTTTCTAAGTCTTGATTTGGGAATAGTCTTTCCTACCGTTTGCCATTCTAGTTGGTATGGGGGCTATTTGATTTTTTCCTTCCTCCACTTGATAATCTGAGGGACTTTGGTCAATTCATACGCGAGGGAGGGGGGTACCATCCGAGTATTCACATGAAAAAGCATTAGTTTTACATAAGAGAACTTAATTTCACCAGGAAGAGGAGAAGTGCAAATTTAATTGTAAATTTGATTCCAATCACCCTCATAGAGAGCTTACAGGTCCGACGTAAAACTACAAATGGTGTTTTGAATTGACAGTGGTCATTTCAAAGTCAAAAATCCAAAACCAGTCAAAATCAGAAAGAAAACCATTTCGGAAACTAAAAATATTATTAAAGATAACAATTAATTAACAGCATTAAAATTGATCCTTCGCCAAAAAGTCAGTACTTAGGCTATCTCTTTAGAACCACCTCTCTACCGTTCGCCATTCTTGTTGGGAGTGGGGGCTATTTATCTTTTTCTTTCTTCCACATGGGAATCCGAGAGACTTTGGTCAATTCATACACGAGAGAAAGGGGGTATCTACAGAATAGTTTCTGGTTAAAATGCATGATTGCCAATACAAAAACATTCAAACTCTCCTAACTTGAACGACGCTGACTAATATAATATATTCCACTAAAAATATTCAAGTGTAATCTCATTAAACAATGAAACTTCGTTAATTGCAGACTGACTGCATCAGTTATCCATTCAAATGCCATGGATTGAGTTTGTTATACTTTTGTTATTTCAGAAATCAATGTAAACGTCGATAGCTTTTATTATACATTTGTTCAGCTGGAATATATTTCCTTGTTTAACAAAGTATAAAGGAAACAAAGAGAAAGATCCATAAATTGCATTGACTGATATTGGGATATATGTTTTGTGTTCAAAGCTGTAAGGATTTCAAGACTGCACGTTGAGTAATCAGATGTATGGCTAGATTTCCTTCCTTTCATCTGGATACTTTTCTGGTACAAAAATCACTAAAGCTTGTTCAAAATTTAAAAGAAAAAAAGAAAAAAAAAACTAAGAGTTTTTTTTCATAATGGATTATACCTGTTTATAAGAGATAACAAAGTAGAGCTGGGCAGCCCTCAAAACTAATGAGTTTCTCTAGGACTCACATCTTCGGGGAAGTCAAGTAAATCCAGACGGATTAGTGCCGATGTCACTAGGAGTACAGGAATAAGAACTCTTTCTTCCGAAATGGCGAATGGTATTCCTTTCGCCAAAGACCTCCTGTTAGCTCTTTGTGAGGCATCATTATGTAGACATGTGATATATCAATCACAACTAAATGATATGAATCGAATGTAAAATATTTGCTTATAAATCTTTCTGACGAAAAATAGTCAAGTCAGTCACAGAATCTTATTTATCTGTTATCGTGCAAAAACATAATCTACGATATGTTGGTGAGACTGTGCTTTCCTTTGTTGAAAGCAAAAAATATATTGTGAAATAATAACAAAGTATAAGGAAAATAAAAACTTTTCGAGATTAGATAAATTGCATTGATAGATATTGGAAAATGGATGACTGAAGTGACACAAAAAATCTATTGATAATTAAAAAAAAATATTTTAAAGTTTCCCTGGACAACACACACACACACACACACACACACACACACACACACACACACACACACACACATATATATATATATATATATATATATATATATATATATATATATATATTTATATTTATATTTATATTCATATATATATATATATATATATATATATTTATATTTATATTTATATTTATATATATATATGATAAATCATTGTGATTGTACTGTTACCGTTTATTTTGTCAAAATATCCTCTTATTTTTGAAAGGTTTTAGACCACTACATCTACCTAGGACAAAAATCATTGTTAAATCCTCAAAAGAAGGAGTATCATTCTTCGATGGCAAGCTTTCGGTAGAGCAAGTTCACTCTGAAAGAACAAAAAAATCTCATTGGTCTGAAAAAAACATCTTATATCTTCCCTATGATCACTTATGCAGCTGAAACAAGGAACGTAATCAGAAGATTGACCATCAAACTGAGACCCATGCAATGTGCACATGATAAAATCATGCTGAACATCACATATTGATATAGCATAACAGCGCAGTATATAAGAGACAAAAACAAGAGTCAGGGATATGATAGAATCCATTGGAAAAATTAAAAAAAGCAACGGGCTGGTCATGTTGCAAGAATGTGAGACAACTGGTGGACAACACCAGTTACAATGTGGATGCCTCATATGTAAAATTGTGAATGACAAAATATAAGATGGCATTTTGAGCTATACAAATACAGAAAGGATTCTATCCGCGACACTCGTGATAGAAACGTGAGGCAAATTTTGTGGACGGTCTACGTTGAATATCAGATGCTAAGCGGCTGCTGCTGATGGTTGCCTCTTTTGAAAAAAGGCACTTTATCGAAGTGTTCCGAAAATAAACAACGCAAATAGAAAAAATATATCGTACGTGAACTCAAAGAAAACACATGTAAACTCATGCGTTGGAATTACATTGACGATTTTCTCTCATTCTTTATCTCACTCCCTTGAACGACATATGAGCACCACTCTTCAATAGATGAAGTGAAAGAAAACTATTTGCTGGGATTATGTGAGGCTTTGGTACGTTTACTTCTCAGCTAGAGACAGGAATTGCCGCTAAATATTCCAGCGCATCTAATTACAATGACTTGATGAACTATCTTTTTACAATATTGATTTTATAGCGTAGTTCACTGTTTTGGTACAAGATCACATTCGCTCACGAATGCTATTTCAATAGTGTGCAAACACTTTTCTTTTTCCACCTGTGTTCAAAGAGGAGCTACTTCTATGCGTGTGTATTTGTATATGTGTGTCTCTATGTTTATATGTATGTGCAGTAATTTGAGTGTATTTTGAAGCTCATTGACTGATACTGCAGTTAAAAACCGTCAACAAAATTGTCACAAAACCGGTCAACATAAGAATATTCAGTTTTCAGGCTAGTCTGGCTCATTGATTGACTTGATATGTATGCACAGGTTGCACCAATTGGGATAAAGAGCTGGCATTTTCAACATTCACTTTTCATTGTCTCTAAGAAATTGCTTTTGTTTTTTTTTAACAGTATTTAGTTTGAGGTCAATTTACAACGTATGTTAGTGCTTAATTAATCCTTTAGTTGGTGTCCACCTGTTTCGTCATTTTTTTTGCAAATTCAGATTTTAATGATCACTCCCCAACGGAAGTAGATAGAAGTAACTTATTTATTGATCAATCCTTTTTTCCAATTTTTTAAACATGCTGTCAAAAAACGGCTGTTACATGTCAATTTCTTTTGAGTGACTAACCAGATTTGTTTTGCAGTTCTTAATGTGTTTAATTTCAATGAAAAAATACTTTCATTGTGTTTGAAGCTATTGAATAATCGAGGTCTCCAATGAATTCTAGATTTGACGATTCAAGATTAATAAAAAATGTTTTAATCTTTTCTTTGTCAACAAATCTTGAGTGGAAGCTTTTGCGATACGACGTTGATTTAAAGTGAAAGGAGTGAGAAATTTTGCTGCGTGATAATCGATAAAATAACCGACTATCACGTGTTGTTTACAACCTGAATGACTGGAAACTTCAAAGAGGGTATTTAACAATGGTGCAATCAAAGAATGAAATTTATATTTTCACTCACCGTTCAGTTTATGCCAACAAAAATCTCATAAGATACAACTTTAGAAAAAAAGAAAAGAAATCAAAAACTGTCACCGGATTAGTCAGCATAGGTTTCTTCAGTTTTCAAGTCGGCTCAGCTGACTATGTATACATGTATGTATGTATTCAGGTATAGTGCGTGGAGGTTGCCCCAAAGGAACTGAAGGGATGGGAAATATAAATATTCATATTCCATTATATCTACAAAAATTTGTGTTTTTGTTCTACATCCCGAAAAGTCTTTTTTGTATCGTAGATTCAAGCTGAATAGACCATTTATTTGTTTCTGCATGTTTTTCATGAAAATTCAGTCATTTTTTTTAATGACTGACCAACGAAATATGAGCGATGCAACTTATTCATAGATCATTCGAATTTTTTCTAGTTGATCATCCCTGAAAAGTAGCTGAAAGATGTTAGATACGTGTTTAACCAGATTGGTTTTCAGACCATTCAAACAATGATTCACTGAGACTTTCAACCTGAAAGAACTTAGTTATTCCGACTGTCTCTTTTGTTGAATTAAATATCAGAATCAATTATTACCTCTGCCATAGTTGGTGGTGAATGTAAATATATTCACTCGTGTCTGTATGTTTGCCTGTACGTCTGTTTGTCTGCTAACACTATATCTTCAGAAATTTTGATAGCAGGCTGTGTCAAGGGATTTTATTAATTTTTGAGTGCATGAAAGTATATTTTGTCAATTTAGGGATATTTAACCCCTGCCAACAACTTTAAAAGAAATATATATGTGTATATTTGTCCATATAATGTTTGTTCACTTATTACGTTTAATTCAATTATGTTTAAATGTACAATATTTACTCATATATCCCTATCTATCAATCTGGGTTCGTCAGAAAAAAATATTTGTTCATATATTTATAAGATTCATTCAGGTTTGTCTGTTGGTCCACACATAATTTTTACCTCTGTAACCGAAGTTGGAAAGAAGTATATGTTTGGTCGCGTCTTTTAGTCTGTCTGCCTGTCCTTTTGTCCATCCATTCACACGTTTTCTCATATTTCATTGAAGACAATCGGATAAGAAAGGCAGAGTAAAGATTTTGAGCAGATCAAGGAATTTATTTGATCGACAGACATTTTCTATTTCTTTTCACTCACATCTGTGTATACGCCAATGATTGCCCACACGGTATTTCCCAAAGTTCTCAATTAATTTTAATTAAAAAATTGCATGTATTTCATGTGAGTCCATCTCAAAAAGTTCACAATTAAATTTGATGGCATGTTGCAGAAAGGTAGGCGATTGTGCACGGAAATTTGGAGTGCATCCATGCAGAATTAATCTATTACTATATACTTATGTACCCAAACCAAAGAATATTGCCAAAAATCAATATCTGTCCACACATTATCCTCCAAAGTCCTTGATTAATGTAAATGGGTTGACAATAGACTGTGGAAGAACCACGCATTGTCCCTCGAAGGGCGTAGACATATGTATGCGCTCCCTGAGTCCTTTCTAGTTTTTCATGTATTTCTATGTACCCACTTACGTATGTTTTTCTGTCCACCGCACACCTCTAAGATTTCTAAATGAATTCCATCGATGTTTATGGGAAAGTGGTTAAGCCACGAGCAAAGAAATAAATGAGTAAATTTGTTAGTGCATGGATTTTGCTGATCGCGCGATACTTTTTGATATATTGGGATAATAGTCTGAAAACGAAAAATAGAAACTACTTGCTTGGTTGCCCACCATATAAGCTATATATGAAACGATTTTCATCTAACTTTTATATGTTTATTAATTAGAAAACAACAAAAAATGTGATTTGTATTCTGCTGTCGATAAATGATGGGAAGTTGGCCACCACTATTTGAGTGACTTTTAGTCAACAATTTCTTCTACTCCTGTGCACTATCGGCGTTGTCCCATTTTAAAGATTTATTTCCATTGTTTTTTAATCAAAAACAAATCCCAATGAAAACGGCGAATTTACTTATTTGCACTGATGCAAATAATAGATGTTCAAGTGCAGAAAAATTGTCTTCTTTTTGAAAACAAATCAGAAATGGAAATTTCAATGAAAATGTTTGCTAAGCGGCTGAAATTTTTCAAAAAATTCCAAAAAAGATTATACATTATTTCCCCTTTTCTCGATCCATCACCCCCTCACTCTCTCCCTCTATTCATTATATGTATTTTCCGTATCTATCTATTTATCGATACATATCTATACTTTAGTCAATTCATTATTTATTTATTTATCTATCTATCTATCTATCTATCTCTCTCTCTCTCTCTCTCTCTCTCTCTATATATATATATATATATATATATGTGTGTGTGTGTGTGTGTGTGTGTGCGTGTGAGTGTATCTCAATTCATTCGTACCCAAGTCTTTTGTATCTATTTATCTATCAATATTCAAGTCTGTTCGTTCCTTCCCCCCTCTCTCTATCTCTCTTTCTATCAATCTATCCATAGTAACGTTTCCACTGATAGTTTGACATCATGAATTTCAATTGAATGATTATTTCAATGGATTTTGCAGGCAGATCATTTCAACATTTATTCATCATTATATTTAGAAAAAAAATCAGCCCTTAAAAAGGTTTTCAGCGGAGGGTTTTATTTGAAATGTAATTTTGTGCTCAATTGGTCCCTCAATTCATGTCCAACAACATTTACCCTCGTTTGTTCTGTTAAAATTCATATACTTTCAGTGATTACTGTCCAATAAAACTAAAAAAAAAAATAATGTATTCATTGATCAACCTTTTTTCAATTTTCAGATAGATCGATCCGATCATAGCATGTTGCCAAAAAGATAATGCTCACTTGACGATCCCTTTTGAATGACTGAATGGATCTGTATCTATTTGTTTTCTATTCCACTGACACGGCAGAAAGCTTATGGAAGAAATACATGTTCTAGATAGTATTTTGCCAACATTTATTGAAGATTGAATGACGTCATGAATCTAATGTGAATGATAATTGAATTCACAGTTTACTCTCTTCCTTGATTGAACAATCGATTGAAATAATATTTTTTTCTTCAAACAAGAGAGTGGAAACTATGGAAATGATTAAATTTACGCAGATATAGAGACCGAAGGACATGAACTAGCACAATTACATAGATAAACAGATATGTGTATATCATAAGTCGTTTTGGAGGATGTCTGAGGTCGAAACCGGCGCCACGGATTTAAAATTAACATGGGCAAAATTTCAATAGGGATGACTATCCTTGCTGATCCCTCGTCGTTTTTTTTCACCAACCCGTAAAAAATGATACGAAATATAAGATAATTTTGATGTCCAGTACACATAAAGCCCCAACATAAAATGATGAACTACACGTATTACTAAAACTATACAGTAAGAAAGGTATGTGGTGTTTTGTTGATACTTCTAGGGTGCCATATCCGTACTACTGTTTTGTTATTCAAAATCCCTGAAAAATTACATGGTAAACAACCGATTATTCAAAGAAAAAGAAGATTCAAACATTGTACAGTGATAACTAAGCGAAACGGAAAACGATACACGAGTAAATCAGATGCATTGCGTCGCCATATATTGGGGAATAAGTGATTGAAGTGACGCAAAAAGATTGCTGAGGAAGATTTTGATGTTCAGTGTTCAAAAATTGTGAGACTTTCTTCACCAAACACACACACACACATACACACACACACAGAGATATATATATATATATATATATACATATATATATATATATATATATATATATATATATATATATATATATATATATATATATATATATATATATCAAAGAACAATTCAGTAATTCGATAGCCGATATGTGATGGGTTTATTTATAAAACGTTCTATACATTAAACATTAGGTTAGGTTAAAGTAGAACCCTGAATATAGTGGAATAATGGATTTGCTACACAAACACGATCATGTTTTTTTCCCTACAGGGCTTCTTTAGGCGAATGAATCCATCAGATTACTTTTTAAAATATCACAAGGGGATTATTTTCATTATAAATTCTGTCATTCTATTTACGTGTTTTTTTCTTTTTTTTCCTTGTTTACCGGTTGATCTCCGTTCGTCAGACACGTTTAATCAGTGCGACGTTTTTCTACCAGTTTTTTATGTGGAGAGTCTGTGTTTATTTATGCCAGGGTTTCGCTTTTCAAAGCCAAAAAAGAGGAACATAAACGTGTTTGTGTAGCGAATCCATTACTTCACCATATATATATATATATATATATATATATGTGTGTGTGTATATATATATATATATATATATATATATATATATATATATATATATATATATATATGTGTGTGTGTGTATATATATACACACACATTGTGATAATAATCTATATAAATCAACAAATTACATGTAGTATGACATGGCCCTAAAAATAATGATGTGGAGAAAGTCAGCAATTTCAAAAAGAAAATCCCAGTTGTGAAGAGGATTTTTTTTTTAATGCCATTGTTTAGGTAACAGTTTTGAAAATTCATTGAAAATAATTTCAAAGATAAATGATTGGTAGAGATTTTTTTCGAAGACAAAGTTAGCTGTAGGTAGTAGGTTTGTAAATCTATAAACAAAAGAATTGAATATCAAATTCTGTATAATTGTAAACGAATGAAAAAAATTGTTTGTTTAAAGGTATAGCAATAAAAAAATCAATAGTCAATTGTACATCCTTTTCGCAGTGTAGCTTTTCGTTATCTCTTTCAGTACCCTTTTATTGAATTATCACAAACATCTACAGAGACATTTTGTAACACTTCATATGCATGATCTTCAAACTTTCGCAGATTACTTGGACTCCTCACCTTCTCACGTATTTCCAAATCGATTAAAATCGGGACTCTTTGAAAGCTAACACTGACCATGTATATTCTTATCCCGAAGATATTTTTGGACCAGTTTAGAAGTATATTTCAGATCATTGATATGCATGAAGCTCCTACCATGCTTCAGTTCCAGATTTCCTACAGACAATTCCAAGTTGACATTGAAAATTTAACAATAATCCTTTTTTTTCTCGTTAACAGAAATATTATCAAGCTTCAGGCTCTTTATATGGAGATACACCTACTAAGTATGATACTCCCCCTCCAGACTCAACAATATGCTCATTTGCAAATACTTAACGAGGTTTAAAATGATCAGCTTTAAGAAGAGGGATCTTACAAGTGGGTTTGCTTGAATGCATGCTCTGTACAGGGCTCTTGTAATAGTATTTTTTTTGTTATATTTACTCCTAAGGCTTTCAAGTTATTCATGAGAACCTTATTTTCAATTTATGGGTTATTTTCAATTGTTCCTAAAATATAATATTCTACTCTGGTCAGCGTTTGCTTTTCCCGCCACCTCAATGTTTATTGGCTACAATATTTTTTTCTCTCGAACTTTGAACTAATGCTTTGAACAGTTGATTCAGGGATAGTAAATCGTTTAGATATCATATCCACTAACTCAATGGGATTCAAAGTCGCTGAAACAATTTTAATCAAAATTTAAGTCCTAGAATCTTCATTAAGTGGTTGGTTGGCGGTACAAAATTTCCATCATGGTCAGAAAAAGAGCTCCTTGAGCCGAAATATTCTACACAGCATGGCATGAATAATCATACAGTGATTGGAATCACCAATGCACATTCTTCTGGAAATGGATAAATATCAATGTATTGATACTTATTACTTAATATCAATAATTCATACATAAACAAATTACATTTTTCCGGTTTATACCTTATGCATTATTTTTTAACAAAGTAAATTCATTTTTATTTTGCTGCGGTAGGTACAAACTGTAAAAAGATTTTTGTGAATACATCCACCTAAACTGCCTTCAATTAAAAGGAGGACCAAACTGCAGCAATGTTTAGAAAACTTCAAGAATCAAAAGAAATAAAAAAAAAAAAAAAGGACCAATAGTTTGAGTCAACAGTGTATGTGAAGGAATAAAGATATTACTTATTTGTAAGAAGTGGGTATTTATACCGACCGAATCTAATAGAATATAGTATTAATAAATAGATATACGGAAATATATTAAAAATACCCCATGGGTGTTTCGTGTTTGAGTTCATGCTTTCATAAAGAAGGTTGGATAGGTGATTGATGACTATGAAGGTATTCCTGAAATAAATTTATCAAACATATTATATTTTTCTTGTATAACGTCTTATGAAATTTGTGGGCAAAAAAGTTTCTTCAGTCTGGTTCTTTATGTATGCATGTTGTGTCGCATACATGTGGCTCACTGACTGGATATTTATGTATGTGTCATGCACGCATGTTGCATCATTTCAACCAGAACCTGGTTCATTTGCTGGAAATCCATTCATTTATGTATGTATCCCGAAGACATGTCACATCGGAGGAGCAACAGTCTGGCTCGCTTGTTGGCAATTTATTAATATATGTATGTGTCTTGGGCATATGCTGCATCATCGTCTCGCTTTTTGGCAATTCATTTATGTACGTAAGTGTATGTTTGTGTCTTAAGCACACGTTGCATCATTAGAACCCGATTCAGGCTCACTGGCGGGCGATCTGTTCACGTACATACCTTGTTCACATACTACTTCAATGGCTAACAATCTATTATAGCTTGTATGTGTCTTCAGCACATGTTGCAAAATTAGAGCAAGAGTCTTGCTCTTTTCCTGGCAACCTGTCGATTTATACCTGTGTTGTGAGCACATGTTGTATGATTGGAGAAAGAGTCTGGCTCGCTGGCTGGCAATCTATTCATTGTTGTATGTTTTGTGTAAATATGTTGCATAATTAGAAATAGTTTGGCTTGCGATCTATTTATGTATGTTGTATCAGGTGCACTTGATGTATCATTGGAGTCAGGCAATCTATTTATGTTTCTATGTGTCTTGTGCACATGTTGCATCATTAGAAGAAAAGTCTTGCTCAGTAGCTTATAATATCTCAATATATGTCTGTGTCATGTGCACATATTGCATCATCAGAGGCAAAATCTGGCTTGCTCGCTGGCTGTTTATGTATGTATGTGTTGAGCATACATGTTGTATCACTAGAGCCAGGGACTATCTATGCGTGTACGTGTCTTGAACTCATGCTGCATCATCATAGTCAGAGTTTGGCTTGCTCACCGGAATTTCTATGTATGTATGTGTCTTACGCACGCGTTTTGTTTTACTGCAGCCAGTCTTGCTCACTTACTGGCAATGTATTTATATATGTATGTGTCGTGTTCACATCGTTAGACCCAGTGTCTGGGACTGTTGCTGGCAATGTATATTTGCATGTGTGTCTTCCGTGTACATGTCATATCATTGGAGTCAGAGTATGGATAACCTGTCGGTGATTTATTTTTGCATGTATCTGCCGTGCATATGTGTTGCAACAGTTGGGCAAGATTTTGGCTTGCAAGTCGGTTATGTATCAACGTATATATGTGCCATGCGGACTTACTGCATCATCTGAGCCTGAGTATGGCTTGCTTGCTTATTATCTATCTATGAATTTCTTCGTAGTATGCATATATCGTATCCTTAGAGCCTGATATTTCTCACTGCCAGGCCATTTATTCATATTTATATGTGTGTGTGCGTGCATGCTGGTGTGTGTGTGTCGTGCTGCATTATATGATTCATCGTTTCGATGAATTGTTGACACTATTTACGTGTATATTTTTAGCACGCAGATGTCACAGCAGAGTCTTACTCGCTGGCTGGCTATATATTTACGTATATATGAGTTGTGCTCAAATGTTGCATCATTGTAGCCAGAGTCCGGCCGCCTGGCTGGCAACCTATTTATGTTTCTATGTATATTGTGTCACATCATTGGGGCCAGAATCTTGCTCACTTGCAGACAATCTTTTAGTGTATGTCCATGACGTGTGAACGGGTCGCATCATTGGATCCATACTCTTGCTGGTTGGCTGGCTGTTTATATAAGTATAAGTAGTGTACACATGATGCATCATCGTAAACAGTGTCTTGCTTGCAGGATGGCAATTTATGCATGCATGTATGTGTCGTGAACACATGCTGCTTCATTGGAACCAGAGTTTGGCTTATTGGCTGGTAACTTATTCATTGTTGTATGTGTTGTGCACATATGTTGCACCATTGGGATCAGTTTGACATACTTGCTAGCAATCTATTTATGCGTGTATGTGTCTTGTGCACATGTCAAATCATTGGAGCCAATTTTCTTTTGCTGTCAGGCAATCTATTTATGTATTTATGTGTCATGCGCACATACAACATCATGGAGTCTGGCTCGCTGGAAATCTATTCATACGTGTGTGTTATGTCTGCACGTGTTGTATCATTGGTGGCAGAGCCTGGATTCCTTGGTAGCAATCAATCTATGTATGTATGTGTCATGCACATTTGCTGCATCATTTGAGCTAGAATCTAGCTAGCTGGCAATCTATTGGTATCTGTACATATATTGAGTATATGCAGTATCATTGAACACATGATTTGGCTCGTAGGCTATTTATCTATCAATATATGCATGTGTTATTTGTACATGCCACATCGAAGGAGCCAAAGACTGCTTCGCTGGCTAACTATTTATTCATTTATATATATGTATGTCGTACGTACATGCTGCTTCATTGGAACCAGAGTAAAACTTGCTTGCTGGCTATCTGTTTATATACACACACACACACACACACATATATATATATATATATATATATATATATATATAAATATATATATATATATATATATATATATGTATATATATATATATATGTATATATATATATATATTTATATATACATATATGTGTGTGTGTGTGTGTGTGTATGTGTGTGTATGTGTGTGTGTAAAAGATGCATCATTGGAGTTAGAGTCTGGCTTGTAGGCTGGCTGTATATTCATATATATATGTCTTGTTGTACATACTGCATATAGGATCCAGAGTCTGGCTTGTTTGCTGGCTATCTATTTATGTATTTATATGTCGTGCGCATGTGTAGCTCCATTGGAGCAAAAGTCTGGTTTGCTTGCTATATGTATGTGTTGTGCGCACATGTTTCACAATTGGAGTTATGGTCTTGCTCGCTGGCTATTGATCTGCATTTGTGTCGTGCGTATGCATTGCACTGATGTAGCTAGGGGGCTCACTTTTTATACTTTTTCTTTCGTACGTTAAGAAAAACAGGGTTTTTCTTCTCCAACCGATTTTACTTTTTTTAGGGTGGAGGGTAATTGCTGTATAAGTTTATGCTAAATTGGTCCTTATCTTCGGAAATCTAATTATCATTACTGTCCAACAAAATTCGAGATAAATTACTTATTGCTTGATAAACCATTTACTGAATTGTATATTGACCCCCAACACAGCGTTCTGACGAAAGACATCGATTTTATGACGTTTTCTATTGAGTGACTAACCTAATCTGTTTATTTAAGCCAGTTAATGTGATCAATTTCAAAATCTTAATACTTTCTTAAAACTATTTCTAATACATTTTAAATTAGTCATTGTATGTTGTTTAGTCGGATGATTCAGGTCTCTTCAGGTGTCATTTTTTACTTTGTTATTATTATTGTTATTCCCCATACGATGCACTCTACGTTCGGTGTTTGTGTTTTTGTGTTTCAATTATCAACATCTCCCTGACGTAAGTATCTATCAGCTCTCAGAAATTGTGTCCCTTTGGTTGGGGGACTTTCTCGTGAGTTTGAACTGATGAAGATGGAAGAGAGGGAGAACTAACAAGAACAGTCGTCTACGAAGGAATAATTGATTAACACGACTTGAAGTAAATGGCATAGAACATGTATACGTATATTGAATAAAGACGATAATCATTCAAATAACATGATCTCATAAAAGTGTTGTTGGATCGAGGTTGAACTGCAACTGAAGCGACAGGTCATGAATTAGTATCGTAATGAGTAAATTAAGTAAGTTAAATTATTAGATTTAAAAGTATTCTTTTCTTTGTGTTGAGGCCATGAACAAATATTTTGAATGTCGGAAAATATACTTAGAAGGTATACAACTGAAACCTTGCAGGATCATTGAAAACAAAGGCGAGGAAAATAGCCACGCATAATAATCGAAACACGTCGTCTAATAAAATTCAGAAAGATCTACATTAGTGAGATTACAGAACATCAATGTTTTGTCAGTAATCATGGAATACTATAAAAAAAACAAATTTTGTTATTCACTCGATGGAAACCATCACATAACTGATATTTTTTTGCGGTACGCTGCGTTGAAGAAATTGGATTTTGACACAGCTTTTCTTTGATCAAAACCACAAGAGGAGTAATACTTTTCAAAAACTAGCTCAGATACAAATTAAAGGATCAATGAAAGATAGATTTAAATTGCTTGTTGAACCTTTTCCAAACTTATTATCGTGAGGTCCGAAAACGAAGTAAAAACACTTTTTTTTAGAAATAGTAATGTGTGAATGTTGAACATTTCGGTCAAATAGCCTTAATACTCATGGTACATACATGGACATGATACATACATATGCGAATACATAGCCTATTTGCGTTGGATACACCAGTTCCCGTGAGATCACGGGAGCTAGGCGATGCCGTAATTGACCATTACCCAGACGCATGAGCATCTGGGAAAATTAGGTGCCGGATATAGCAACAAGAGTGTTCTGCAGCTGTCGTGGTCCGTGGACTCAGGTCAATCAAAAATGCAGCTTGCCAAGCTAGGACTGGAATGTGCCTACGATCCCTTTCTTTAGCACCAGCTGCTCAATGCTCCCCTAGGAGCTGTGGTACACATCAATGATCATATACGTACCTACAGACATACTTAGCAAACCAACTAGACGGTCAAACAGACAGACAGCTGGACCAGCTTAAGGAATGATGAAACCTTTGTTGAGAGCATCTGTAACTGCTTTGGTGGACTGCTTCCAACAAACTGATATCAATTAGTGATGGACACTCGAGGAACATGTTTAAAATAATTTGATTCCAATCTCTCATCGTTGTAATTGTTCTCTCAAAAGATGCTTTCACAAATGGAACTTCCTTGAGGATAAGAATTCTGTCTACTCCGTATAAAACTGCATGCTAATAACCTAACAAGCAGTAAATTAAATAATTAGATTTAGAGAAAAATATTTCTCCGTCCTGAGACTATAAACAAATCGTTCTGAAATGAAAAAGAAAATATTTTCTCGTACGTATGCATGTGTGGTGGAAAATGAACCGAATTCGGGTGATTTTTAATCATCACAGTGGTTTCAATTTACGATACAATCATAATGTGGAACTACACATTGTTTCTGTCTATTAAGTATGAGGTCGAAATGGAACATTCTTACTTTACAGGACAATTCTATTACATTATCTAAAAAAATTCAGTTCTAATTGGGCTTTTATCCGAAGGTTTGATACCTAGGCTCTCACAATGATAACCTTTTTAAAAATGTTTATCTACCTATCCTGTTTTTAGAAGCTTTTTTTCTTTTAGCCAGCTCTAAATTCTTATCAGACTTATATTCTAAAGTAAAAAGAGCATTTTGTTTATCTTTAAGGGTAAAAAGGACGGGAAATCGTCAATTTTGGTTGGCAGAAACAGTGGGGGAAATGCTTTTCCTTTTGGGGTCAAATGTGAGGGTGAGCAGTTTTTTTTTCATTCTCATCGGTCAACTGTGTAAACTTTTTGGGAGTCATACGGGATGAATATTTCCCCTTTAAAGGAATAAAACAGAGGCTTCTTTTTCAGACAGGGATTGATAGTGGAAGCAATGTATTTTCTCTTTTAAAGATCGAAAGTGAACGAAATTTTTTTTCTCCCACAGGGTTTTAAAGTGAAGGTAAACCGTATCCTATTTGAAAGAAGATATTGATAGTACAGTAGGTTCCTTTGTTTATTTTTTGCAAAAAATAATTATATTGATTTGGTAAGGAGGAAATGATTTGATCATGAGCTTAATGGCAGATGACTCGGAAAATATTCAGCTAGATGATTAGCGTGACCTTTGTTGCTGAACACTTGGAAAGGCTATGTCTGTCCCTTTGTCTTCTCTTTTATCAATATTTTTGTTTCCTGTTTTTTTTGTTTTTTTTTTCATCAAATTGTCCTTCACCGACTTTTGTAATTCGAACAAAAGCACCGTGCACATGAAAGAGGAATTATCTGTAAATCTTCGTGACGTGACGTAATCAGACTTTGACACTTCATATATTTCCTGGAATAATCTCCGAAATACACCGGTAATGTTTGTTTCTTCTTATTATGAATGTACTAGAAGTTATTACACATACATAAACGCTCACTTACATACAGAGAGACAAGCACACAAACACATACACGTATCTATATTGATATCTATACATTTGTCATTTAGTCTACTACAACATATTTTTTCTACATGCACCCAATTTGATAAAAAACACACCATATATATGATATGATATATAATAAGTGGAACGTTTGTGCATATTTGTACTTGTATCTTGATTTCTATTTGAGAGTTTTGTTATAGGTCTTTGTTAAAAAATTTTCTTTCTTGTTGTTGCTTTTTTGTTGGACGTGCAGCAGTCAAATTCATTTTTAAACGTGTTCATTTGTTTTAATAGTTGACAACTCTAGGTGACAAGAAATCCCTTTGGCATTTTTCTGCAACGTTCTGTACATTTTTTCTTTTTTCTTTTTTTCATTGTAAACGAATCTTTGGCTTGGGTGTAGTCGATGCTTTTTATCGTTTGAGATATTTGTATCATGTCTCTCGTATCCACCTTTCTTCCTGTGTTGTTAGTTCCAATTTTTTGAGTATCTCTCATCAGGAAAGTTTTTTTTTAGTTCTGAAACAAGTTTTTTAGGATTTTCCCAAATATTTTCCGAATGTTTTTCAACATTTGGCCTTGGAAAAACCATGCTTCCACTGAATATTCTGAGTTGGGTTTTATTTATGTTGTGAAAAACACTTTAAGTGTTTTTCTATCAAGGAATCAGAAACTTATTATTCCACTTGATTTCAGCATGTTTTTTTTGTGATATTTGGTATATGGTGATGGATTCGGAGTTTTTCTTGTCATGATTATTCTAAGTATTTTTGATTATTTTTACATGCATACATATACGCATAAACATATTGAAATTTTTCTATAACAAAGAACATTTTTTGCCAAATACAGAGAAAAAAATATTTATCACCTTAGTAACTGTGTGTGCATGTAGAGAGAGAGAGAGAGAGAGAGAGAGAGAGAGAGAGAGAGAGAGAGAGAGGGGGGGGAAGGGGGAGGGAGAGAGAGAAAATAAAATGCCTGAGATAACCTCTACAATAAACTTACATTGTTTGCTTCAACCTATTATAAATGCCTGGAATGGATGGATGATTCAGTCTGAATGCTGGTTTACTTGAGACTCTTAATTTGACAAGCGATGTTAACATAATAATGATAGTGCAAACACACACACACACACACATACATATATATATATATATATATATATATATATATATATATATATATATATATTTGTGTCATCCACAGACACCTTTTTCGATGTATTACATCTCTTCAATGTGGCTATTATCCCATCCAGTACCACAAGGCAGAATTGAAACCCTCAGGCCGATATCCTACCTCTGGACTACGGAACTGGGTGGTCAGTAAGGCTGAATTTATGCGATATATTCATTTTTACACACACACACACATACATATATATATATATATATATATATATATATATATATATATATATATATATATATATATATATATATATGTATGTATGTATGCATATATATATATATATATATATATATATATATATATACACATACACACACATTCACACACATATGTAAGCGGAAAGATACCTCGGGCAATGAAAACGTTCTGTACAAAGTCTACCATTCCATTGCAGCATAATTCAACCATCAAACCGGACTTGCGTCTAGAAGAAAAACTAAGTATCTTGAAATTTGGAGGCAGAAAGAACCTTCTGAACCAGAAAAACTAAATGTTATCAAAATTAAGAAACAAAGATAAATTTAAACTTGAACTTGACTTACCAAATGATAGATCTAAATGAAAGAATGGATAAATACTACAACCCATTTTTAGTCACATCATAAATCTAATCGACTCAATAGTAAAGATTATGCAGTAGCTATAACTAGCTAGCATCGCTGGGAAATAAAGTTAAATGTAGAATTTAGCTCAGCAAGTGTCAAATGAGCCACATATCTATAATTGTAGCAATCTTTTTTAACGATAGGTATACGTACCTCAAATGCTTTTGCATTTTTTTAACATAAGCAGTCCGCCAAAGCTGTTACTGAAGCCGTCAACAAAGATTTTTTACTCCTTAAGCTGGTCCAGCTGTCTGTTGGATTTTTTCATGTGTCGTCCCACCTGGTAAAATTTAGCCCCAGGGGGTTGAACATGATAAGATAAGGAATCATTCTTCCAGTAGCAGTTGAAGTTTTTCTTTTTTTTTCAATACAATACTATATATATATATATACATACATATATCTATATCTATATCTATATCTATATCTATATATATATATATATATATATATATATATATATATATATATATATGTATATATTTTTTCTCATTATTGGACTTGACTTTTTTTATCGTATTCGAGGTTTATTTCCATGAAACCATTATCGTTTAGGGCTTTGAAGTAATTATTTCTAGGCAAAATTGAGTTCACACCCCTTGACAAAATGAATATCCCCCATACCACTCATTACCACACTCAACATTCTAACCAAATTCCCAATAAATAGACCCAGAAAAACTTGGACGATCATTTGCCTGATGAGGCCTGAAGAGGGCAGAAACATGAGTTAGTTTGTGTATCGGATCCACATTCTACTATTTATTTCCAGGTCTACTCTAAAACAACTTAACTTCAAGAGTAAAAATTTGTATGTATCGAGCACTTTATGGAATAAATCCATCACATTTTAGAAGTGGCTTTATATTATTGATATACTATTATATTATGTTATACTGCTAGCCTGATTTGTACCTCATATTCCGTATATATATATATATATATATATATATATATATATATATATATATATATATATATATTGAGCTGCACCCCAATTTCCATAGAACGTATACGTAGCTTCAGTCTGTTCTGACTGGTTCAGCCAAGATTATTGTAGTCCTTAAATTCTTTATTTGCATTGTCGGATATTAATATCCATTACTTATTCTGCTGCTGCAAAAATCAAACTTGAAACGATTCAAGTAGACACAAAGTGAGACATCAAATACGAAAAAAATAGCCGACTGTTACTTGCCAATAGATTTTACTTACGCCAGATATCAACTTAACACAACACGAATACCAAGAGTCCTTATATCATCATCATCATCAGTCTTTTTTGTCGGTGGTTGGATTTACACTTTCAGTAATCCTTGTGTGAATCTCAGCAAGAGTGTAATGACTGAACCCTTTTACTTTCCTCTTTTACGATCAACTTGTTCAATCTTTCTCTCTCTCTCTCTCTCTCTCTCTCTCTCTCTCTCTGTCTCTCTGTCTCTCGACGAAAGGATAAGATAAATCTATAGTGCATGAAAAAAGATTCTACTTTCTTAAGGTAGTACCCGTGGTTTCTTTTGGATGCATCAACCCTTTTTGATTCATGCATGCGAAATTCTCCATATTGAGCAAAGCCATCACTGACAATCCTATTCAATCAGTAATTCGATTACTTTTCCATGCAACGAAAAATCGGTCGGATTATTTGGATAGTATTGTGATAGCTGCAGGAGGCTTTCCACAAGACCTCTAGCTGCTTACAGCACCTGGTATTCGTAGACGGTCAACCATACAGGTAATAAACAGGCTCCACTCTGCTTAACTTCAGTAATCATACAAGAACCGGTATATCCCACGCAATTTGGCCAGAAGACAGACGGATAAATGTTAATCAGAAAAAAAATATGTTGATCTTTAGGTTCAGAATTGACTCATGGCTCCTAAGTAATCCTGGCACCTATTTAATGGAGAAATACGTGTCCTATAAATCATAGTTCTTCCTGGTTGCCTCAGTGTTTTATTATTACACAGATGAGGATATTGTACCGGTATCAGTTCATGCATATTCGAGTTTGCAAGCGACTGGCACGCAAAATCGATGAACCAAACGCTACCAGTTGATTTCAGATTTAAACTGTTTATAAATAAGACTGCTAACTGGAGTTGAAACATCAAAGTATAGCAGCCGTGCTTGATACTTCTGGGCAACAGAAAAATTATCATCAAAGATGGAGAGAGAGAGATAGAGGGAGAGAGAGAGAGAAAGAGAGAGAGAGAGAGAAAGGAAGAAAGACAGAAAGAGAGAATGGTTGAGTGTTATATACTACGATCATTGGTCATGGCCACTTGATTCTACGGACAGACGGAGGGTGCCCAATCAGCAGAGCCCCAGTGAAGCAGGAAAAGTATTACTTGCTCCTGATTCTGAACATAATTGACGTTTAAGTCGTTTTAAAAATTACGCCAAGAAAAAGTCACACTTCTATTGGCTTGGCGTGGTCACCTGATATCATTTTCCATCTTTTTTTTTTTAACTGTCTCATTCATGAACCCTTCCTCGCCATCATTCTATTACAATATGAAGAGATGACTGCAGGCGTACAGATATATACAACCCACTCCCACAAATCTCAAGATACGTCACTTTTGAAAAGACTGCTTACGGATACCCAGATTATGGACCACTGTGCTGAATATTTGAAGGATTGGCCCCTTTCAGGACAATGAACCTAAAGGAGACAAGGCCCCCAGGCCTTGAATTCACCAACTACACCCTCTCAAGAGATGCTAAAATTCAAGTCAAACTGATATCGTTTGCACGGACCAGAAGGACCAGAAGAAAAAGAATTTTTAAAATGGATAAAATAAAATAAAAACTGTCACGCAAGCAATGAATTTGGCTGCATGCCGTGTTAGTGGTGATCAACAAAGAAAATTTTAAAAAAATGTGATCAATGGATCAAGTTACTTCTCTCACCTAACGGTGGTTACCAAGAATGAATGGATTTTCAAAAATGAGCAGACGCAGGGAAAAGGATCAATTTCAAACAAACTTACGCAAATTCAACTCTGTCCCCACTGAAAATCTAGTTAGGCGGGGGTGGTTTCGAAAAAAAAAATTCTAGACACGATACAGAGTTGAAGTTTAAATTTCCATCTGAGTAGCAACCTGAACGCGCCGTACATACATATATACATACATACATACGTACCTATACATAGCTATACACCCTTGTCTGTCGGTTCTCCTGTAGTTCAAACCATAAAAAGTGATCAAATTTTCATTAAAATCAAAAAATAGTTCCCAAAAGGTATATTTACGTACATTAGGTTGTCCCCGATGAAATGGCCGCTCAGGAAAGGAAAAATAGAAACAATTCAGGGTTTAAACAATGAAACTGGCTCTATTTCAGTACTTTAGTTACCCATTCTCATTTTGCTTCAAGTGCAGGGATTTTTTTTTAAAAAAAGAAATAATATTCTCATGAAATTAGAATGGGGAACTGATAATTTTTTATACGACCACACCTAATTCTGTGTCCTAGAGTATGAAAAGGTTTTTGGAAGTGGACACTTAGTCTTTACAGTCTGAGGACTGTCTAACTCAAGTCTACGCATTATATTTCCTTTGTATTACTGCGTCTGGTTTTATAATCATGATTTTGACAAATTTTGAAGCAGAAAAAATCATTATACATATATGCTTATCAATACAAAATTAGCTCTCTTAGGGTATTGAAAACACTTCAAATCATCTATCAAGTTTTCCAGCATGAAATGACCAATTATGGAAAATATGATTGGTGACATTTTACATCCGTTTTTGAAATTGGTAACTTTTGAGAATATCACTGTATGTGTTGCAATTTTTACTTGGTCTGCATTCATACAGAAACCTTGATCTGATTTCCTCTAAGGACATCACCAATTAAAGTGGGCTCTCATGAACGCTGCCCCAAAAAGAAATTAAACCGTATTTTTTGAATGAGAGCGAACCTAGGAAAAAAGATGTTCCTTCTTCTAAGATCATCGACTCAGCATTTAGAATGGACACTTGCACAAAAATCTGTGTGGCATTGATTCCACATATTTTATTCCAGAGATAGAAGCCTTAATAATAGTCTTTAAGGGTACCCTCGATCAGTTGTTGGTGATGAGAATTTATGGTTGTTAATGCTGTTGAAACCGATGCAGGAATATGCTCGAAATTCACAGATTTCAAAAACCAGTCTCACCAATCATTTCTTTTATAATCAGCCATTTTATGTGGGACAACCTAAGGAATTATTTGAATTGAGAAGAACATAGAAGTTGATCTTCAAGCTGGAAACAGAACATTCTGCATTAGAACAAATAGACTCGTTTTTTTCCAAAGAGAAAGGATGTTAATTGCTTGATATATCTTAATGATTATAAATCAGAATCCTTTTCAAATGTCAGATATATACATAATTACTGTCAAACATCAATGGCTTAATCATGCATCACAATTGCCAGAAACTCAATACTTGTGATTATAACATCTGAAACAAAAGGTGCAACTGATGAGGATATCCAGTATGTAATAATAATAATAATAATAATAATAATAATAATAATAATAATAATAATAATAATAATAATAATAATAATAATAATAATGATGATGATGATGATGATCCACTATTCAAAATAATTGAATCATTGATAACCTTTAGATTTGTACATGGAAAGAGCTTATAATTAAAAAAAGAATCCGTCGAAAAATTAAATAGTTTTGATACACTCAAGTAAAAAAAAAACATAATCTTTGCTGGAAACCAGATATCTCAATCGACTCTTCAGTCAAATCAAGTACCAGAAACTACTATTCACTATATTTTACTCCACTTTCTTTGGCGTGAATCGATATACGCTGTTAGCAGAGGCAATGTTCCTACTTCTATGCAGACAGTATCGATAAAAGATCATATAAGTGACCTCCAACACAAAGTCACCAAACCATCAGCATTGGTTTCTTCTGTTCTTAAGTTGGTTTGTCTGTCTGTCTGTCTGTTTGGCTGGCTATCTACATACGTATATGTATATCACGCGTACAAGCCGCACTAATGGAGCTAGGGGTTCTGAAAAATTTGACATTTACTCATTATTATGGCTTCACAAACATTCTTTTTTCTGTTACCTGGCCACTTCTTAAATGGGCCTCAGTCAGGGATCAATTCGTATAGTGTGTTCAAGCAAAATCGATCTCTAGTTCATGTCTAGCAGCATTCAGTTTTGTTTTGTTTTTTCAATTCAGACTGTTCTAGTGACCACTGCTTAACAAAAGGCAAGAAAAATTACCGATTCATTTATCAAACAACTTTCAATTTTAATCGATCACCCCAAACATGCCATGCTGTCTAGAGTTAATGGTTATGTGACAGTTTCTGTTGAGTTACTGAACATACCTGTATTAATTTGTTTTTGTTTCCTTCGACAGGATTGAAAGTTCAAACAAATCTTCTCAATAATATTTGCAAACATTCATTGATGATAGGCTTTTAGTGCAGGAATTAAATTTGCAATCCAAGTATCAACTGAATTCGTTCTTTAGTTTCTGTCAACAACATTCCATTTTATCAAAGTTAGAAAACTAACTTATTTGGTAATCACCACTAATTCCGATTTTTAACTGATCCTCTTCAACCTGGAATATTACTAATAGACATTGGTCACATATAAGTCTATATCGTGTTACCAACTAGAACTTGAACGGGAAAGTTGAACTTTAAACATCGTACTTTGTTTTTGTTCCCCCTTCCTTACAATGGACTGATCAAGTAAGTTGTTATTTGGCTTTTGTAAAAATACTATCATAGTACCCGATATAATGGAAGAGTTATATACGTACGGATCAGCACAAGGGAGCCAAAAGCTTTTTAAATAAATTAATTCATTTGATAATTTTGATTTTATAAAACTCAACTCCAGCTAATGTAATGTCTGATCAGACATAAGGTTTTAAGAATTTCTATGGTGTAATCTATGACGTGATTGCCATGCTATAATTAAAAGATGAATCAATAAATGGGTGACGCAGAAGAGAAATGTGCATATACGATTATTATATATGTTTTCTTTTAATCTTCAGATAGATGAATCACAGTTGTTATGCATATACTTTGTTATTCCATTAAATATCAATATAATTCAAGACTATTTACCTATGTTAAAACTTTAATGTGCTCAGAAAAGTACACGTAGAATAATTGTTACTCGTCTACTTGATGAATGAAAGAAACATTTTTATAAGTGTCGGATTGGGCTTCCAGAATCAGTCAATTCTATGGGAAGGGGTTTAGAAAAGTAGATCCTTCATCTCCATGATAAAGTGACTGATACCAAACGGAGTTGCTAGCAGCATTATCGGAAAGTCAGCCTCAGAGGCTCTGGAGGGGAACATTTTTTCCTCAGTTGGATTTCAGCAAACGTACGGCTTCTTTTGTCTTTTTCTTCATCTGTCGACTGTGAACCTTGGCTCCCAAAATGTTAATCTCAAAGATCTGTCAGTTTCTTTTTTATGAACCTGTTACGTGGTAACGGGTTGATGAAGGACAAGCAAGCAAAATGACGCACATAAAGTATTTGTCATTCCCTATAAACTTGGATTGATATAATGTTTTCTTCTTACGCTTTATTGCAGGATCAAGACGAAACTTTTAGGACACACACGGGATACAATTATTCAAAATTAGTCGGGATTATTTGTTGGTTGGACGATGCAGCAGAAAAGTCACAGATTGAACAGAGGAATCGACCGAGCTGCTCAGCAATG
This sequence comes from Thysanoteuthis rhombus, assembly GCA_963457665.1. Classification (NCBI taxonomy): domain Eukaryota; kingdom Metazoa; phylum Mollusca; class Cephalopoda; order Oegopsida; family Thysanoteuthidae; genus Thysanoteuthis; species Thysanoteuthis major. The sequence continues at coordinate 82,289,068 of OY735201.1, forward strand.
TAATACATCAACGCCTTTACTTCGATCAAGTGGAGGATTCTTCACCTGTTTTCCTAAGCGTCAAATTAACTGTTTTCTTTTTACTTACCCATCGTAATTCGAACAAAGAAGATGTTCCAAAGTTCTGTTCAGTGTTGATGCGTGTTTGAATTATAAGACGCAGTCAACCAAAACCAATAACATAGGTTTCTTCCGTTTTCGGATCCACCGGCAGTGTTGCCAATTCAGTGCACATATATTTAACTTGTAGATTTTCAACATTTATCACTACTCATAGCCCTCTTTAGATGCTATTTTCAAGCAATTTTAGCAAATATTTGACTAGTAGCCATTTAAAAAAATAACTATAACCATTTTAAGCTATTTGAGAGGCCATAAAATGCCTTTTTTTCGTGCCTTCTATTTATTTTATCTCGTGATAACTGCCTAGGGCAAAGCAAAAGAAATAATTCGTTGATCAATTAAGTTGCAAAACAGTTCCTTTTGAGTTATTAACAAGATCTGTTTCTTTACGTGTTAATAATATCAGAACGTGATTGATATTTATTTTCTGATCGTTGAGTCAAGCTGAGCAGGAAGAAGAATGTTTCGGCAGATTTATCGACAATCAGAGCCTTTAGATCATAATAATACATAAATCTTATCATTAACGTAATCTCCTATTTCTTCAAAGCCTGGATATATTCCTCCCGGTTGTAATAGGATTTATGAAAATGCAAAAAATGTTGCAAAGGCGAAATCTGTTGATCTAGGTTCAATCAGAGTCAGATTAATTTATTAAATTAAATGAATTCCACGGAAAAGGATTAAGCCAAACATTCAGATAAAAATTGAAATTCTCCAGAATATAATTATCTTATCATCATTTATGAGTATTCTGTATTTACAGACGCAAACAACCTGTGTTTGAAATAATGTGTATTCAAATTATTTTTTTTTTTATCAACAAATTTTTTCACAGGTTGATAGGAGAATATATATATATATATATATATATATATATATATATATATATATATATATATATATATATATATAATTTTGACTATTTGTCCACACAATATTTCCAAAAGTTCACTTTCATGGTTGATTGTAACTTATTTTCCATGTATCATACTAATTCGTATGATCAAAAAAACCTTGTCGTACATTTTGAAAAGTACTAAATTAATTTCAATTCTGCATTAGGGGAGTACCCTTGGCTACAGAATAATTACTCAAATTTGGGGGGGTAGATCGAGACATTCTGTCGACTGGAACATATTTTTCTCATATCATAATCGTCTGAAATACAGAAAATCCTCACCTAATCAGTGCGAGGTGATCATTAACCATTAACTTGTTGCATTGTAGAAATTCGGATATGGTGAGTATAAAATATAGGCTGAGTAGGAAGTATAGGCGTAGCCTATGAAGCTGATCCTTGCCATATTATTACCATCATCATCTGTCATACCTTTTGTTGGCTGGAGGTTTTTTCCAACTCCTTACAAACAAGTAATTTCATTATGATTTTGTTTTGATTGCTCACAATGAACATGTGTATTAAGCCGACTTTTTTTATCGAATTTCTTCGCACGCTTCATTAACTCGTTTTATTCTCAACCAGCATATTTTTTTATTCATATATTGTAATTTTACGATAAAAACGAGACGTGATTGTAACGCACGCAAAATAAGAAATAAATAAGAAATGAACATTCGATTCTGTGGCGTTTACTTTCTTTACTTGCATGAAAACATTGACACACTAAAATAATTAGTCGGAACTTCCATTAATAAACAAGTTTGACTACGCTATGGTCAAACTTCAGTGATTCATTCAGAATTAATTTCTCCATAGAATATTATCAAAGAAGTACGTATCTCATCTAAATTTCTTTATTAGTAGCTCCTGTGAATGTGATTTCCTAACTTTTGCAGATCAAATTAATTTGAGTTCAGTATGGATTTGGCAGCAGTTTTTGTATACGCCACCATGTCGCTTCCATTTGTGCGTGACATCATTCATTTTATATCTGGTTATTGTCCCCCATAACTGTCACATACCAAGATAAAGTCAAAACTTAATAGGAAAAGTATGACAAAAAAAAGAGGAAAAGCATACTCAGCCTGATGGTCCATTTGCTATTAGGGTCGAAAGCAAGAAAAAAAAAAGGAATGGCCTACACAGACTAATAATTAAACTGGACTGTTCTCAAAAGCAAGAGAAAATTGATTGTGCTCCCAGTTGGATTCGATCCCGAGAGCTATTGATTCTGCAGAACGCCGTGAAACTTTGAGCTATGGAAACATTTCGGAAATGGGAATCCATCAATAATCATAAATATCATGGCCAAAAAATTACCTCAAAATCACCAAAAGTGATGACTAAAGTGGCCCCCGAAAAGGACTCTTTTAGATGGTGCTCGTTGGTTTATGCATGGGCATTTTTAAGCTTGTGTTCTCAGGATTGTGACCAGGAGTTTCCAAAGACTCAAGCTCACTGACACACCCAAAGAGAAAGAAAATGTTTTCCACTTAGCAGTTTGATCGGTCGGACAATTTGTGGGGCTATAATGATTTGTTATCAGGAATTGCTTAATGGACAATTGAAACACCGTCACCAAAAAAGAGGGCAAGGGTTCTATTTTTTCATTATACATGCGTGTGTTTGTGTGTTTATTTAAGTGTTTGCTTGTCCATGCGCTATTGGCTTCACAGTTTTGTCTATGGACGTGAAAATTGACATTAGTACTTTCCTAAACCTCTCCTAAAGTGTTTTGTCTTAATTTGAGAAAAAAATATTTTGAACATACTGGGGCCTTATTTTGACGTGTTTCTCGATAATATCTGAATGCAGAGTACAGATGATCGTAGATGTTTTTATCATCATCATCAGTTCTTTAACGTCCGTCTTTGGGCATAGATCTTCACCAGGATTTCTGAATTTGCTCAATTCGTCTCTCCATCTTGTATCGTGCTGTTGCGCACGAGATATCTTGAGATCTATGTTATGAATTGTTATGTCCATCGGTTGTCTGCTATTTTTGTAACGTGACCAGCCCATTGCTATTTGAGTTTTCTAGTTGATTCTTTAATAATTCATACTTTCGTTTTCTCTTTGATATATTGCGCTGTTTTGTGAACTCCTCATGTAAGATTAAGCATGATTCTTTCATGTGCATGTTGCTTGGTTCTCAGGGTTAGTCACTCGGTTTGATTTTATGTTTCAGCTCCATGAGAGACTATCAGATCGATACATTGGTTGTATGATTAATGGGATATTTTTGTTTTTGGCGATTGAATTTGTTCAGCCAACGACATCGCAGAATGATTTTCGCTTGATTTTTCTCTCCTCTTGAGGATTTCATGGATATTTGTTTTGATGAAAACCATCCCTTTAAACTGTCACCATACGTTTTTATCAGTTTTCACGTTTGGCAAGCTGGCTCGCTGTATATGTATCATGCGTACAGGTTGCACCAACGGAGCTACAATACTGAAAAGTCTTACATTCGATCATTTCGTCGATTCTGTTTGGATATGGATGACGTACAGACAATCATTTATCCCTGATCAAAACCTGAAAGTCGATCTCTCTTCCCATCAAAATCGTCATGAATTCTTTTTTCCAAATATAGATCAACAATCATCTCTTTCATCTATTTCAAGTCTTGCGTTCATAAAGAAAGAACCTAACCAAACTCGAAATGTTCGGAGGGAATGCAATAGACATCATGAATTACTGTAATCAAGAATGGGCTTCGATTTGTCGCGCTTCAGAATGTACACACAGTCCAAGCATTCCGGAACACATCTTGGAGCATTTTCAAAGTTATGTTTTCAGCAGCATCTTGTATGAGTTCTCGTAATTTTTTGAGCAAAACAATGAAGATGGAAAAGGGTATACAATCAATATATCTTCTTGATGGTATTTTATGGAACCGAAACATGGAACCTAACTGAAAGATTAACCCTCAGACAAAGCAACGTTCACTAGAGAAAATTATGTTTCTTATGGAGTACAGTATATTAAAAAAAAGGGAATGGAAGTCATAGATATCATAGAGTCCATTAAAAAAATGAAATGGCAATGGTCACGTCATAATGCAAGGGTGTCTGACAACTGCTAGACATATATCATATGAGAAACTGTGGCGTGACAAACATGACAAATATTTGCTCTTCAGCACTAATGATACAAGGTCTTTGTCCATGACAGATGCTAAAATGATGATGGTGATGATGATGATGATGATGGTGATTCAACGAAACGCAAGATATGTAAACTCATTGATCATGCATCCTTCATTTTCCTAAAAATCATCACCATAAGTACGACAAGACGTTGTTCACATGACGATTTCTATTGAGTGAATAACCAACCCTGTTGTTTGTTCTTCAAATCATGATCTGTCTGGCTTCTAGAAAACCTTCAACTGCATCTTGTTTGGATTTTATAATTGTGAATTACATAATTACATAATGTTCTTGCTAATGAGGATATCTTCCGCCGTTATTCAAACAGATTGTTGCATAACTTTTCAATTAAATGTTGAAAGAGATGGACTCGTCCATCTGTGAATTTTCAAGTGATTTCATGTGAAATTAATTGGATTAATTGGCTATGTGGCATCCACAGAATACATTAAAAGCAGAACACGTATAGAGAAAGGTCTGGACAGTAATTCAATAGATGTTGACGTGACCAACATCTTTTGGCAGGATGCTGTATCACAGTGATCAGTTAAAACTTGGAAAAATTGCAGATCAATGGATACGTTACTGCTTTTTTTTGTTGGGCAGTTATCACTGAAAAGAGTTTTTCCGGAAAAACAAGCATGTATTCTACTGGGCACAAACTAAGGGACCAGGTTAACATACATTTACATTGAAACTTGAACTCCTCCATTAAAAACCTATTCAGGAGAATTTTCAAAGTTTTCTGAAAAAATGATCTTTGTAATCAGAATAAAGGGTACATTGTTGAATTGTGACTCAGTTGGTACAGCATGTAAGTCTGATACATTCATATGTGGCCAGACCAGCCCAGAAACTAAAAGAAAAGCCTATGTTGTCAGTTTGCATGACGGATGCCACTAAAAGAACTAGAAAATATAGAATACTTTTGTAACAGCCTTAAACTAAATAAAAATGAATGGAAATCAGTCAATGCCATGATCAAGGCGAATTGTCTTTCGACTTACCATGGGTATACATTTTCGTCTCTTTTTTGTCTTTTTGATTCCTGTAGCTAAAACTAAATTGTATGGACAAAGGTGAACAAGTAAATGAATATGGAAAAATATCTTTCAATCGGGATGAAATATCCTAGATCGACCCAAAAATCGAATTCTTTCTTAGCTCATGGCCCAATATTCCAGAGGATCAGAATTTACTGAGAACTCTTGGGCGTATTGCAAAGATCTGACCGACTCAAGGTTGAATATCTGTCTGCTATTGTCTTGATGAAACTGATTGCATGACCAACATATTTCATTGTATGTCGTACCTTTTGAGACGTAGAGATCATTAGAGTTACCATTGTTCAAAATATCGGTGCGTCTATGAGATTTGAGCTATCTTTTTTAAAGTCTACGCACTTGCTTCTGGTAAACAATAGAAATCAGAATGCTTGTTCTTGTGCAAACAATATCATTAAAAAGAAAAAATATTTTGTTTGTGCGTCGTTGAGTTAATTAGCAGAAAAGAGTTAAAGGTTGTATGTTGTTTTTATCTCACCTCATTAGATCAACTTTCACGTGTATTTACAGTGCTAAGATATAATTCTTGATCCGGATATACATTGATGTGGGAGATGTATGCCAATATGCTTCCACAATATATATATATATATATATATATATATATATATATATATATATATATATATGCGTCTCTCTCTCTCTCTCTCTCCCCCTCTCTCTCTCTCTCTCTCTCTCTCTCTCTGTATGTGTGTGTGGTGTGTGGATGTCAGGTAATCCGACAAAATTGTACTAGTAACTTGAGAATGTGGAAGTGGAAGATCTGAGGAAAAGTGCGTTACGTTTCTAAATATCTTATAATCATAACGATGTTCTTCAATAGCGAAATATGAATTAATCACATAAACTCACGCATACACACTGCATATACAGTCAATACACATATACACGTATATATACATACATACACCCAAAGGAGGCACAAAACACAGAGAGTGTTAATTAAAGAATTACCACTGATTACCAGTCGCACACGGGCAACAATATATCATTATATATCCATTCACAATTCAACCGAACCAAAGCATGTAATCCTCCCAAAACTCACAACTGCGATGAATCATCTCAAATTTGATTCCTTCTTACTCACATACATAATAAGTCCTCCTCCTTCCCACTCTTCTAACACCAGTGATGTAATGTAGCCTTATCTCTACGTTAAGAGTACATCCATGAATTAAAAAAAAAAAAAACTGCATTTTCAGCGACAGTCTTCCTGCACCGGTAAGTACTTACAATGAATGTTCAGCAAAATGCATCAAGCCTATTTTAATAAGTAATACAATTTTTTTATCCGTAATACACTTGTTCTTGAACCTAACACTTAACACAGTTCAAAATATGAACGCACACACACACACACACACACACACACACACATATATATATATATATATATATATATGAACGATAAGGAATGTGACAGACTCAGAATTAACAATGTATGGATAATTTGTCTCATCATCATCATCAGTCTTTTAGCGTCCGTCGTTGGACATAGACCTTCCCCAGGATTTGCCACACTTCTCTATCATGGGCGTCACGGAGCCAGTACTTCCTGAACTTATCTAGTTCATCTCTCCATCTAATATTTTGCCGGCCTCGGTTGCGCATATGGTCTCGGGGAATCCATGTTGTGAGTCGTGATGTCCATCGATTGTCAGCCATTCTTGCAACATGGCCAGCCCACCGCCATTTGAGATTTTTTATGAATTCTATGATGTCTCTAACTCTTGTCTTTTCCCGGATGTGTTGTGCTGTTTTGTGGTCTCTCCATGTGAGGCCCAGCATTATTCTTTCATGTGCACGTTGCATGGTTCTCAGCTTACGGGTCTGTTTCTTGGTTAAGTTCCATGTTTCAGCTCCATAAGTGACTATTGGGAGGATGCATTGGTTATACACCCTTCTCTTTAGGATTAATGGGATCTTATTATTTTTGAAGGTTGAGCTAGCTCTGCCAAAGGCTTGCCATCCTAGTGTGATTCTTCGCCTGATTTCTTCTTCTTTTGAGGGTCTCATGGAGATTCGTTGCCCTAGGTAGATGTAGTGGTCTACTTTCTCGAGTTCTGTGTCCTCGATTTCGATCTTAGTGTTCTTATCTCCAATGTGGTTGTTGCACATGATCTTCGTCTTGCTGAAGTTCATGTGTAGGCCGACTTTCTTGCTCTCTTCATTTAGTTCATCTATCATTAGTTGGAGGTCATGTAGGTTCTCTGCGAAAAGGGCTATGTCGTCTCCGAATCTGAGGTTGCTCAGATACTCGCCGTCAATTTTAATTCCTTTACTCTCCCAGTCTAGCCTTCTGAAGATCATCTCGAGGCAGGCTGTGAAGAGTTTAGGTGAGCTGGTATCACCTTGTCTTACTCCTTTCTGGAGCTGGAAGGGGTCCGAGTCTTTATGTAGCCTGATAAATGAGCTGCCGTGATTGTATATATGTTTCAACACTTCAACATATACTGGATCTACACCTTGGCGACTGATGGCCTCCATGACCTTAGGGATTTCTACTGAGTCGAACGCCTTTTTGAAGTCGATAAATGCTACGGCAAGTGGTAGTCTATACTCTGCTGCTTTTTCTTTCAGTTGATTTATCGAGTGCAGGTGGTCCATGGTCGAGTAGCTTCTTCTAAAGCCAGCCTGTTCACGTGGCTGGTTTTCATCGAGTGTTTTTGTGATTCGGTTGGTGATGATCTTTGTGAAAAGTTTATATACACAGTTGAGTAGGCTTATAGGCCTATAGTTGTTGAGGTCTTTCGGGTTTCCTTTTTTATATAAAAGCATTATGATAGCGGTATTCCAATCGTCTGGGACTTTACTGTGTTTTAGACACAGGTTGAAGAGGACGGCCAGTTTCCTATTGATGGTTTTACCTGCTTTTCGGAGTAGGTCGATGGTGATGTTGTCTGGTCCAGGGGCAGTTCCTTTCTTTGTCTGTTTAATGGCTTCCTTCACCTCCCACGGGGTTACTTTTGGGAAGTCCTCTAGTTGTTTGCCCGTGTCTTGCGTATCTTGCTCATTGTTTTGCAGTCCTTGTTTGGACGAATAAAGTTTTTGGTAGAATTCTTTGGCGCATTCGACAATCCTGTCTCTGTCTGTTGTTAGGTTTCCATTTTCTTCGAGTATGCTAGTTATTTGCCTTCGTCCCGAGTTGAGGAGTTTGTTTATAGCTTTGAAGCCCCGACCTTTTTCAAGAGTTGATTCAATGACTGCCGTCGTGTATCTCCTTTTGTCTTCCCTTAGTTTCTTCTTGATCAATTTGTTAAGTCCAGCTTCTTCAATTTTCTCTCTCGTTGTTGTCGGTGGCTTGAGGTTTCTGCATTTTTCCGTGAGATTTCTATTTTCATCCGAGATTTTGCTAATGGGTTGTTTGCCCATTGGCTTGAATGTAGAGGCTACTTCAATTATTGACGTTGTCATTTTGCTGCTTAGTTCGTTGATGTTGGTGCTGTCTTGTTCAGTAAGAATTCTGAATCTGTTCTTCAATTCGAGCTTGAAAGATTGAACGTGCTCTTTTGGTATGTTTAGAGGCTGCGGTTTTGTATGGAACATTTTCCTGCGTTCTTTATTGGTGTTTATTTGTACTTTACATCGTACCATTCTGTGGTCGCTGCCTACATTGACTTGATTTAGGACTTGGATGTCCTTGACGATATCGTTTTTGTCCGTTAGGATGTAGTCTATTTCGTTTCTTGTTTCGTGATTGGGGCTCCTCCAAGTCCATTTCCTACTGGGTCCCTTCTTGAAGAAGGTGTTCATGATTTTGAATCCATTAGCCGTCGCAAAGTTTACAAGATCTTCTCCTCTCTCGTTGCGTATTTTGTATCTAAATTTGCCGACGCAATTTTCATTTCCTTGTCCTACTTGTGCGTTGAAGTCTCCCATGATAACATTGAAGTGTTTTCTGGTGCCTTGGAGTAGAGAGTTCAAGTCATCATAGAAGTTATCTATTTCTAATTAATCCATGAATGAATTAATTGGAGTGCTGTACATGTCTCAGGAAGGATCCCATCTTCGGTAGCGTGGTTTTTGTGCGTGCCTTCCAGTGGTTAAACCATTTCTGTAGAAATGATAGTATGGGGAGGTTGGGGGTAGTACAGATGGTTGGATAATGGAGTCAAGCGACTTCATGTTTGATGTCCTTACTGGTCATGGAAAGTCTGTTGGCTTTGAGTTGTACAAAGTAAATACCATACAAAGGTTTTTATAGTTAGGGGTGTGTGTGACTAAGTGAAGTTCCCTGTATTGAATATACATGAAAGCAGGTAAGGTATCATCAGTGGAAGGATTATGATGTTAGGGATCAGTGTGATTTCGTTTGTTAAGTTTAGTGTTGAGTCCAAGTTCTAACTTTGTTTTTTTACATACCATCATGCTTTTCTAGATTTTTTGCTGTGTCAATTCATTCAATGATCGTGAATCGGGAGTCAATAGCAAAATTATATCCAGGGATGCTATGATGAGTAGACTAGGATTGTCGGATGGTTTGATTCCGTGTCTATAATTATCAAGTCTGATGTTGAATTGCCACTTGGACTCACAAATGTTTTGTAATTTCCATATATATAATATTTTTGCTACGACAGTCAGAGTTATGATATCGGTAGAAAAATTGTTCATGGTAGAGCTAGGGAAAGTGTTGGTGCATTTAAGTTGTTTAAGGCATAGACCATTTCTTTTGTTGGAAAATTGGAAAAATTTAGTAGTTTTAGGGATGTTTTTATTTGAGACTGTATCGTTTATTATAGTGTTGCTGCTAATCATATCGTTGATATTTTGGGCCTATGATAGGCGATGATATTTGGTGCTACGAATAATTCATGAGTTCTGTTTTGAGTGAGAGTATATTCCATCTTACAAGAAGAGATCGGCAAGGCTAGATCTTGAATTTCTCATTGTTTATTGCTGTAAATTTGAAACAAAACAAAGCAAAATAAATGAATAAAGGAAAGAAAATCTACCCAGAACATATATACTTGTCCCGGCTTCCCATCAGGAAGGATCATGTAGATAGATATCTGAGGACAGCAAATGATAAAATAAAGACCCGAAATCCTCAGCCTCCAGCGTCTGCGGTTGTATAATATCTATGGTGGTGATCAGTTGAAATCTTCTGGTCTTCTTTATTTCAGTCGATTTATTCAACAAACAGGTAACACTCTGAGAGAGAGTATTGTCGCTATACACTGAATTAAAATCGCTTCAAATATTTCACAATGAAAGGGTGATAACTATAAGATTAATCCTTTGATCTGCCTCCAAATTTAACTAATTGATCATGAGTCTATGGCCTACGCTCCCATGTGATTGAAATTCAATTGAGAACCTCTGGAGATACTGCGTGGACAAACAGGATTAAATGCGTAAAAAGAATTTCTCAGATTTATCCCAAAATTTGAAGGAATGATTTTCCTTATAAAATGCCTTATATTTCGTCAAAAATATTATAAGTATTCACTGAAATTTGTTGGAAATACCCATGAACTAAGATGAATCAATATAAGTATACTCAAAACAAAAACCTCTATCATGAAGAAGTTCCTATATCTGCCCTAAAATAAAAAAAAATACCCAATGATTCACACTATGCCAAAAGGTCATTGGATTTCATTGAAACTCACAGGAATATTGTGTGGAAATGAGTAATTTATACCTCAATTTTAATGAAAAAAAATTGGGAGAATTTTTTGGATGGATGAACTGTTTTTGTATGATTATTTTGTCAACACAACGTTTCAAGTGAAAAATATTACTGCCTTCCTCGGGCGCATTATGGAAATGTCATAGGGGTGAACATAACTTTTCTTGTGTTAAGGGCGCTTATAAATTGGAATTAGGCTTTATCTTTCCATTCTTTGTTGAGCCTGGATTTATGCACGTTGTGTCTGTCGCGTAGCAGACGCCATATCTGCACTTGTGTAACTCATGCTCTCAGTTGACATGTTCAAGTATATTGCGTCTTCAATTTTCCTCAAAAAGGCAATCACTCAATGGCAATGTTAGTAATATCATAAATTTGATGATTCTCTTTACAACAATCACTTTGAAATACTACACCTGACGAGAACCGTAGATTGTATTGGCCGCAAGATCGTAATAAAAACACAAAAAATGACTACCGTGAAATGTTTATAATTACTGTTTTTTTATAAAGACCATGACATGTGCTCAAATTCGTGCGTTGGTTGTAATCGATTGTTTAACTCCATCTTCCATTTTTAGATGTCCATACATTTCTATTAGGTGCTTTTTAGTCGGCAATAGAAATCAACAAAACAGGAAGGGAGAGAATATGTATAAGAAAAATAACTTTTAATTGATTTGTTTGATAATTGATAATCGAGCGTTTGTAATTCAAAAATTTCGCCAAGTATCACTTGTTTCTAATAACTGAAACTGAGCGAGCCGTGGTTACAATCGACTGAAACTTTTAATTTCTAGATAACCTGATAGCACAAAATGTTTTGAGTCCTCACCATCAGTAAAAAAAAAAAACCTTCTGTAAAATAGATGTTTATATCCTTCTATACTTTTGTGAAGACCAGAATACATAAAGCATATCTAACCCTTTAGTGATACCCCGGGATAAATGTTTTTTTTTTATTCCCCCGAAAAATAAAAATAGTTTTTTTCTATCTAAATAGAATATCTTTTATCTGGAATTATCTAAAAAAATGTACCAGTACAACAATCGGGCCTCGTTGGTCGAAAATACCCATAGATGCTTAAAAAATTTAAAAAAAAAACTTACTTATATGAAGCTCAACCGTGTACTCATGCAATTTTTTCAAGGTGGTAACCCAAAATATGTGGCAAAGAATGCAACGACATACACACATGCAGAGAAAAATCTGTAGGTCACTTGGCTTGTCGGTCAGGCAGACCATTTGTGAGACTACTTCAAATCTGACAATGAACAGCAATGAACACAACCTGCCCTTTAATACGATGTGAGAGCTTTCGTTTTTCTCTTCGTCGTTGCCAGACAGTTTTCATTTACCGGAAACAAGTATACCATTCCTGGAAGATATTTTGCTTCAAGGACAAGGAATGGACAAAGGGTGATAATGGTGGAGAGAGTAATGGAGGGAGAGGAAAAGAGAAAGATCAGAAGAGGAAAAGAAAGGAAGGAAAAAGAGAGAGGGGGAAAGAGAGAGAGAGAGAGAGCAGGGAAGACTGAGAGGAGAGGGATATGGAAAGTGCACGAGAGAGTATATGTAGATAGATAAAAAGGGTGTTGAAGAGGAAAGTAAAAGTGTGTTCGAAAGAGAGAGTGATTGAGAGAGAGACAGAGAAAGAAAGAAGACAGGGAAGAAGGAAAAAAGGGAGAAGAAAATATACATTCATACTCATATCTACGAAGGGAGAAACGGAAACAAAGAGAGGGTGATAAAAAAAAGGAAAAAAAAACAACCATTCAGTATTTTACACGACAAAATCTCATAACTCAACTAATAGTCTTGGAAAGCAGTACTTAAATCCCAGATGTTGATGTCTCTCACAGACAAAAGCCGGATATTGACAAACGGCGAATTTCTTTGAATATTAGTTCAGGAAAATGTCAAGAGAAACCAATACATAAACAGTTCCGAATAAACACTAAATCAGAACTGCCAAGATATCAACATCTTTTGACAGCATGCCATGTTAAGGTGATCAATCAAAAAATTGTTGTGGTCGATGAATATGTTACTTCTGCTTTTGTTGGACGGTCCGAAAATTAAGAATTCAACCACACACAAACAGGGTGTAATATAGCATACACTTACATACACTGCATGCGTGACATTGTCAGCCAGCGAGAATCACTTTAAAACTGAACGAACCAACGTTGACAATTTTGGCTGTTCTTGTTTTAACCGAACTTTCAGTTCAACACTGATGACAGCATAGAGAAAAGCAGGAATGTAGCCATGGACTGATTACACTAATTTGCAATCTTTTAAGAGTTGTCTGACAAGAAATGGGCTTTTTGACTTTTTGCATTGAATGAAGTATCTTATGTCATTATTCAGCTGTGGCCTCTAAGCTTCATAGATCCCACATACCTCCATACCGTTTCTGCATGAATGAAATATCGTAGTGAAATCAGCATCAGTGCTCATCACTTAGTACTACGCAGGTCGATCGAATTAAATCCAGATGCGAGTCTAAAATTGTATCTTGAGTGATATATTGTAATCATACATCAATATGTTCTGATGACGATTTCCATTGATCCCTTGTCTGTCTGCTAAATTGTTTTAAAAAGTCTTGTTGCCAACACCTTGAAGGCTTTCAGCACTTTGTATCCTTTCAATTAAAATAATTTAGTAATGTATGTCATACATGTGCATGTACGTACTTGTAGTACTTGCATTAACATAGTACTTGAAAACTACAGCTAATCAACTATCGTATGCATCATTTCCGTTTCAGTGACCATGAATAAGACAAGATTAACTTCATTTGGTCGGTAAGTATATGTGCAGTAGATCTCTTTTGTGGATACTCTGATGGTTATCATAAGTATCTGAATAAAACATTAGATAATATTGAGTGAAAACTGCAAAAACTGATATACATGATGGAATTAGCCGTTTTATGTACGACAAAATGTGATAATTGGAGAGACTATCCATTTGGATACATATTTTGTCCGGCACCAGCATTAACCAAATCTAACAACTGATCACGCAAGTGAATAAAAAATGTGTGCAGTGTATGTGCGCATGTGTGCATGTGTGTGTGTGTGTGTGTTTGTGTGAACGTTATTGTATATCTAGGTATGCAATTGTTTCCATTCTTTTTTAAATATAAACACCAATTGTCGTTTGATTTCATTCCCACGTGTAAGTTCCATGTCCCTGACGGCAAGTATATCATTAGATTAAACAATTTATGTTGACAGCTCAGTTTCCTTATTTTGACACCTACACATTCTTCATTTTCAGGTTATGTACTTTAAAATGAAGATATCTTTAGTGAAGAAGGTCAGTGAAATCTAATGGATTCGAGGGGATGTGCCTTTTTAAGCATTCGAAAATAGATAGATGAAGGAGATTACCGTCCCTTAGTATTTAATAGTTGTCTTCATTAATTCTTTTTTAATAGTGACTAATGAGCTGACATGTGACGTATTTTAGTACCTATCACTTAGCCTGCGACGTCGAAAATGACGGTGCATATGAAATACATAAACATACATTCTGTATTTTATATACACAGATGTTCAACTTTTTTTGAACGTACTTCTTTAGGTTTGGCTTTTCATTTGATCCAATGTGTCTAGGAAGCACTCAGATCTTCACACATTTGCAAATAAACAAATAGTAATGGAGACCACTCTCTAATTGAAAGTTAATTGTTATTTGCATTTCGAATATTGATAAGAATCTGTGCGAAAAAACAAACCCAACACTCTCCTAATTAGATAGAAAATCAAAAGGATATTCGTGCATTTGCGTACTGAGAGGTAATAGATGAATGACATCTTATTATTCAGTCGCATATCACCAGGAATACTTTTTGCATCCTTCAAATTTACACATTTCAAAATTACCTTAATTCAATAACTCTGGCTGCAAAGAAGTTAAGCAAAATCAGACTTTTGATATTTTATAGACAACAGCATTTCTATTTTGAAAGGTACATGTTTTGAAGGTACATGTTTTGAAGGCAAGTTGTCGAGTAATCACAGCGTAGGTGAATGCACATACACACCTACACATACAGAAGGAAAGACAGAGACAGAAAGATAGAGACAAAGGGAGAGAAACAGAGAGACAAAAAGAGAGAGAGAAAGAGGAGAGAGACTGAGTTGGAAAGAGAGATTTCTCCATTTGCATCTATATCATTGGATCAAAAATATTCAGAAATCAACCCTCCAAAGAAATCTGTTCCTTCAATTTTCTCCTTGAAATAAGCATTAGTGAGTAGGGATTTACGGTGGAATATTATGCTACATTGGACTTTTAATTTATTTTTTGTATCCAGTGATGAAAATAATGAGAGATAAACAAATTATTTATTGATCACGCCTTTTCTTACATTTCTCCAAAACGACATGCTGTCAAGAGATGTCGGCCAAGTGACGATTTGTATTAAGTGATCAATCAGACATATTTTGGTTTACTATCACTAAGTCTAATTGGACTGAACGAAAGCACTAATTAACCTATGAGTGCAAAAGCGGCAACCCAGTATTAGTTGGAGTCATTAATTAAAAGTGGAAACAAATTATTTCGTTTCCCTCTCTCTGTCTCTTTCTCTCCCTATCCCTGTCTCTCTGTCTGTCTTTCTGTCTGTCTCTCTCTCTCTCTATATATATATATATATATGTTAATGACAGGATAATTACTTTTATATCGTAAATACAACTTAATTGAAACATTACAAACTGGAAGATTCCCATTAATTGTATACTGAAACTGTCATCACAAATGTTGAAGTATGTATTTATGTATGTACGTATCATGCGTACAGTCCGCGCTGATTGAGATAGACTACTAAAAATCTCAACACAAACTCGTAATTATATCTACAAAAAAACATTTTTACTTTGTTTTTTGAGCCGATTCGCATCGAAATGTTTTTAGATGAAGGATCAATTTGCAATGTACGTTTATGCTAATTGAGTTCAAGTTTATGTTTGCTTTTCTTTTCAGAATTTTTATTGATTACTGCCCCACAAAGGTAACCTGTTCGTTGACCAAATTTCTCCAAATGTTTCAATTGATCACCCTCAACAAGACGTGCAGCCGAAAGTTGCATTGCCGCTTTTCTTGGTTGAATAATCAAATCTGCTGTGAATACTACTTGAATGAAACGTAACGAATTTGATGATTATTAATCGGAAATAATTACAAGGAATAGTTTTTATGTAAAATATATTTTTCACTAAATTTGTCTTTGCAAATTCTTTAAAGATAATGAATACAGATTTGTAGTTCAGGAAGACCAACATAATTTTGTGTTCAACTTGATTTCAAAACATCTTGAAACAGAACATCATATTATGATTATAAAAAACATTCTGAATATATCTAGATGATTTAATTTTGTTATAATAGATATGAAGACTCAATTTTTGACATTTTGGCTCTTTCTTCGATTAGGCAAGACGATTTAAACGAGGAAATTCATCAATTGAAACTTGAATTGAAAAAAAAATGACAGCGCAACCAGAAACTTTATTGTACGGAAGGTTCGACTAAGGGGGCTCTGGTGAGCTTACGTTGGACCTAACAAGCCAAGGAATGGACTTAAATAAATAGTCATGTTACAGTTACGATATCGTTGACAATCTGGCACCTGGAGAAATTTATTTAGAATCCAAAAGAATCAGGTCTGAAATAGAATTATGAAACATGAAAATTTGTGATTCAAGCTCCTTTGAGAACAAAACAAGCAAACAAGTTCTTTGCAATATAATTTTTCCGTGTACATCCATGTATTTTGGGTTAATTATTTTCTGTTATTATATTCTGTTCTGTATTTGATGATAAATAAGGGAAAAGACAATTGATAAGAGATTCATCCCAGACATCAAAAAAAAAAAAAAAGAATCGATTCGAACATTACGTCTTGCCAAAGAAAGGAATCAAGAAATCCAACATTTGACCAGTTAATCTTTCTCTAATTATCTATCTATCTATATCTATATCTATATCTATATCTATATATATATATATATATATATAAATATATATATACTCTCACCAGGTATATATTTTTCAAGTAATTGTGATATAGGCCTGAGGTGAAGAACTATGACAGATATGAAATCTTAGCCTTTAAAAAATCATGAAATATAAGGCGTACAAACGGAGAAAACAGAATGCAACATTAAAATTAGGATATAAGTAGTAAAGGAAAGGACACTGGTTTTGTGAATATATGTATGCAAAGGATAACCAGAAACTACAATCTTTCTGTTTTTGTAATCTTTTGGCCTTTTCTTTTATTTTGTTGAAGAAGTTTATAGGGATAATCAGCAGGCTGTTTTCGTCGAATATCAAACTTTGCAAATCTTATATTGAAATAAAGTATCAGGAATAGTTGGCAAGAATTACAATAGTCGAAAAACGGACGATTAAGAAGAGAAAAAATTTCAAAGAACTAGGATTCAAAGTTGGTATAAAACCAAACTGAAATCATTTTCAGTTGTTAATTCAGCATAATCCAACAATACATACAGAAAAATTATGTATTCATGCTGATTCGAACCACCAACCTGATTTAATTGAGCACATATAAAATGCAAAAATATTGACAGACAGTTCCACAAAGAAATAAATTTTTGATAAGATGAAAGAGCAATACCAGAACTCTTTGAGATATATGATTTACCAAAAACAAAAATTCAAATCAAAAATTGGAAAAGGAAATAACTGCAAGAAAAATCACACGGTTAAATCCACAATTCGAAATAAATGTTGAAACCAACATCAGGAAAATGTTCTTAAAATGAATAAACCAATATTTCTCACAAGACAGCATAACACTTTGAACATCTAATAAAACGCCGTTAGATTGAGTTATTCCTGCACAGAAAATGTTCAAAATCTTTTAGAAAAGCATAACAGAATTAGAAATAATGAAAATGAAATCAATGAACCCAACAATACACAAAGCTGCAATTGAAGAAAATGATTGCCCCGTTGAAGGAAAATGCAATCATGTAATGTAATTTATTGAGCTACACTTATTAATGAGAGACCAAATTACTCAAGCTATCATATAGAAGCTTCTCAAAATAAATTCAAAATTAGATTTGGCAAAAATGCATCGTCATTTGACAATGGGTAATATAAAATAGACCAACGCCTTTCGAATACGTTTGCAAATTGAAAGATGATAACGAAACACTGATTACCATTTTCCACGGCTGTTTTTGGTTTATGCTGATACTACTTTCCCCATGGTTGAATCACATCCGTTTACCCATTTCCTTCCGTATTAGTGTTGCTACCCTATCCTGTCTATTTTTGAACTCCTTTTGGACGAGCTGACTACACCTGCAGCCTATTATCCATGTAGACAGCATTTTCTGTTTGATTGAGTTGTGTCGGTTTTGGCCTCGACATAGTTTGTACCAATGCATTGATTCGGGTTGTCGTGATGAGCGATTTTTTTCTTCAGCTTTCTACTGTGAAGCCATATCCATGATTTTCATCTGTGACATTCTGTATTTGTCTTTTGAATTCTCTGTATAATTTTTCTTGTTCCTATTTTCTTTTTACTTTGTTTGCTGTTCTGTTCTTTCGTTTGCTACATTTTGTTGTTAAACTTTGCACTGCTTGGGACGCTCATAATGATGTCTTCACTATTTGCGTGATTATATCTTAATAATCCTGTTTTGGCCTCTTGGCCTCGTGTTATCTCTGGAATATAAGGTTTTGTGATTTGCCATAAGCTTTTTTGTTCGCTGGTTTATTGATTGGAGTTCTCCCTTTGTTCATCAACGGAATGACCTGTGTATCTCACAACCAACCATGTGTTCATTCCTCTTATCAGCTTCCTGCTATTTGATTGTGTCTCTAATACTTTCTTCATCTGGTTGGCTACGTATGTATCATGCATACAAGATTCACCATTGGAGCCAGAGTTTAGATATTTATTCCTCATTATATCAAGAATATTTAAGGTTTTTTCTAATAAAATCCCCCCATATAAAAGCCTTTTTCCCAGGGCTAGATTCAATTTTTTAAAAAAATTTACATTGATGTGGCCTTAGTTTGTTTTCAACTGCACTGACACTTTTGATTATGCAAAGTTCATACTTTCAAAAGGAAGCCGAGGGTAAATCATTCATCGATCACCAATTCTTCAACATTTTATACAATCACCAAAAGCATAGTATTCTGAAAATATAAGTTGTTTACTTGACAGTTTATTTTGAACAACCAACCAGGCATGTACACACTTATATACATGCACAAAAACAGACATATATGTATATGTGTGTGTTTGTGGTCCTATACAAGCTGTTGCAAAATGGGCAATTCTAACACCTATTATTCACTATCTTAATAACTATACAGCGATAGTGAAAAGAATAGCGACAGACGTCTGCCTATTCTAATTTAGCACCTTGTGTGTGTGCACGTGTGAAAATGAACACACACACACATACACACGTATACATATATATGTGTGTGTATATGTGTGTAAGTGTATTTGTGTTTACGTACGTATATATATATATATCACTGATGTGAGAATAGCAGCAATGAATCTAACAAAGCGTTCATTGAATGAATATCCTGTGATCTGACCTAGCCTGGCCTCGATCTTGGGGCTTCTTGATATATTTCCTTTTTGCTGATGATGCCAATCCAAGTTTAGTCAGGAGTGCGAAGAAATTTCTCAAGAAATGAATGTGACACAAGGTCGATTTAATGTCAGGATACCACACACGCAAATTGGCAGTAAAACCAGGAGAGAGCGAGATATATAAATATGCATGAGAACACTAAAATACTATAAATCACCCGTCCGCTGTGGTTGCAGGAGAAAGGTAAACAGAGAGAGAGAGAGAGAGATTTATGCAGAAATTATCAATACTATCGGCTTACCTGTCTATTCATATTTCTGTGCAAGACACTTTATCAATTTAAAAGTTTTCATGTGCTAAGTTACCCAGAATAAGATCTATGAACTGATAAAGAGAGATTTTTTTAAAATCAATTTCTTATGCTGATTGCGAACGGGGAAAGGTCTGAACCGGAGCCAGTGAAATTTAGATTCCCAGTGAAAAATCCAGACGAAAATATTTTGTTCTGATAATTTCTACCTATTTTATTTACGGGTCGCCGGTTGGGATCTGTTGTATGATAGTGTTTAGTGCTGTCTTTCAAATACAACCCTTCTTCGCACAAAAAAGTGCTGAGGTGAAAGAGTTTAGTTCATTAGGCTGCAAGAGTGTAATAGAATAGGATCTATTATTACATACATAAAAAGGATATATTTTATCAAAATATACACAAAATGATACAATTCAATGATACATACATGACTGGATATAACTTATTAATACGTATATTACATATATATGACTAATTGAAATGTATACATAAGAAAACAAATATATACATATATACATTCAAAAAGGTTCAAGTGAAATCCACTCAAAACAATATTATTAAAGTGAAAAAGTTAATCATTTTTTTTATCCTTCACCTTATTTTGTCGCTTTCATTAGCAAACTAGTTTAGGTGATGTTTTAATCAGTGCTTGCTAGTTAGAAGAGAAGAATTTGTGACCATCTGGTCACAAAAAATGAGCAGCATTACAAATACTCATTTTTAAACCCTCCGGTTACAAAAACTGAGCAGCAAGTTATTTGATACGGTGCATTGTGTACATGGGGTCTTAATGATGTCTTTGTAAGAAGTTAGTGTGTATTAATATTGGCGTATGTGTAAATGGATTTTTGTGTGTGTGTTTGTGAAAGTGTGTAAGTGAAATTATTAGGAGTGTTTGTAAGTGAAGTTTTTAACGAATATATATATATATATATATATATATATATATATATATATATATATATATATATATATATATATATATATATATATGAATTAATCATACATAAAAGTATGAATATGCTGACTGATTAGACACATGCAGATTTGTTGACTCCTCTTTATGTCCCTACGTATATATACTCATGTGATTATGTGTGTTCCTATGCTTGCATGTATATGTGTGCACTGATACGAACCGATGTTTTTAAAGCACAGCTTTGTCCACAAATATATGAGAGTCAAAGTGCATATGTTGACTTCGTAAGCAAACGTTAGGAGATATAACTTATCTTAATAGAAAGTTGATTCATGAGGAAATGGAAAACTTTTGAAATCCTTCATTTATCGAATACCAAATAACTTTTCCATGGAAGACTTTCCAAAATTAGTAGACATTTCCATGTGGGAAGTATTTTCTCTATCGATCTATCTATCTATCTATCTCTCTCTCACCCTCTCTCTCTCTCTCTCTCTCTCTCTCTCTATATATATATATATATATATATATATATACATATATATATATATATGTATATATATATATACATATATATATATATGTATATATATATATATATATATATATATATATAGAGAGAGAGAGAGAGAGAGAGAGAGAAACAGATATGTAACCTGACAGAATAATAATTGATGCATTTTTATTTGAAATCTTATTTGAATTAACATCATGTTATCACATGCTGAATGTGTTGGTGTCAGTTAAACAATTGAAGAAATGTACTGCGGCATAAATCGAACATGCATACAACAGGAGGCCGTCTTGATATGACATGGCTTTTATCACAAAGCTTAACAACCAGCTCGAGAGTTGGAAGCCAAGAGTGTGTGTGTGTGCGCGTGTGGTTAGGTATGAGTGTGTGTCTGTAGATATGAACGCGTTCGACGTCACCAAACATCAACATGGCTCTCCCGATGTTTAAATTGATCCTGATGGCTGATTATGTATACGTTACACGTACACGCTGCCATAGTTGAACAACAAGACTGAAAACGCCAACGTTTATTCTTATTTATTCCCTCAGAATCTTTTTTTTAATTCCCCACCAAAAGCTTTCAGTCAGGGGTACAGTTTGTAATTCAAATTCATTTAAAATTGTCCTTAGTTTGTGCCTTCTTGTTTCAGACCTATAAGTTATTACTGCCCAACTGCGACAGAAGTCACTCATTTTCCTGGCCACTCTTTTTCTTAATCGTTTAATTGATCCCCCAAACATGACATACTAAAAGACATGGGACGCGTGATGGTTTCTATCGAATGACCAACGAGATAAATTACTCTCTCTCTCCCTCTCTATCTATCTATCTCTCTCTCTCTCTCTCTCTCTCTCTATATATATATATATATATATATATATATATGTATACATGTGTGTATGACACTTACTTGAATACACTTATCTCCCTGCTATTCAAAGGGGATATCTTGTGCGATTCGTCTTTCCTTTGATGGAATGACCTTTCCCTGAAAAGTATATATGTATATATCCAAATGTCATCTAGTGGTACACAGCATTGTTATGCAATAATATTTTGCGACATTTCCTCATTTTCACCGATCATATTAACCATTTCAGTTTTGTTTATCTTCAAAACTCTTCACGGACAATTTGACACGACAGCCAGAGTATGATAGCGTATCTTAGCGTCAAAATCAACTCAACTAGAACTAAATCTCTTATAAATATTATCCTTTGATAATTACTTGAAAAAACAAAATAAAATAATTCACACTCGTATCTGTGCGTACCATTCTCTTGCTCTCTCCTTCCCATCTCAGTTTTTCTCTGTCTTTTTTTCTAAGTCACTGTCTATCAGAAGCAAAAAATGAAAAACAAATCTTATTTGCACAAACCATTAATTATATGCACGCTTCTGTTGGGACAATATGTACAAGATAATGTTGCGAATCCAGATACGTGTCAAAACAAAACAAAAGGAGATTGAACAAAAAAAAAAAAAGATCGAGTTTGATTAATCGTGCAATAAGAACCGTCACATGACCAATGTATTTTGGCAGCATGCCATATTGAGAGTGATCAATTAAAAAAATGCTTTAAAGTACGACCAATAAATAATTTACTTATCTCGCCTTTTATAGGATCACCCAACACTCTGAATATTCACAAAACAAGCAAGCACAAATGTGTAACCAATTTCTTAAAGACTTACATTGTGAATCCCACATGACTACTCAGTTTGGGCCAGATGTTCGAAAAAAAATTGGCATAACGAGGAGTGATTTTCAGCTCTTTAGCTAGAGTGGTGCGTCCTGAACGCGTGATACATACTAATCCAGTCAGCTTATCAGACAAGCTTAAACACTGAGAGGGATAATTTTGGGCTGTTTGGGTGACACTTTTGTTTGACAGTTTCTAACAACCATTTTCCTTTTGAACGAACAATTTATCTTCCTGCGTGATCGATTATAAACATTAAAATGTCGGTCCAAATATATAAATGTCGAAAATAAATTGCAATAAAGGATAACAAGAAAGAGAGAAAAATATTGGTCAATCTCTTGTTTCTGCAAATATTTAAAAAAAACAAAAAAACACAGTATCCAAGAGTGATCGAAACTGCCAAAGTTTTTTTCGGTTTTCGAGTTCTTTCAGTTGGCTGCCTGTCTGTCTGGTTGGCTGGTTGACTGGCCCAGCAATAAACGCAGCATTTCTTTAGCGTCAGTCGTTGGCTGTAGACATTCACCAGGATTCACCAGACCTCTCAAACATGAGCACATTGTTCAGTTCATCGTACCACATTATTTTCCATCGACCACATTTCCACGTATGATATCTTGGATTCCACGTAGTGGTTTGCGATGTTCAGCAGTTTCCAGTCCATTCAATCTGAGTTTTCTAATAGATTCTATATATATCAAAATCCTGTTTTCTCTGTTGAGATCCCTCTGTGATGTTGATTGGCCTTTAGTCTGAGATTCAACATTTCTGTTATGCTTCATGTTCCGGCTCCATAAGGGACCCCCATGAGATAATTATTTTTCTAATTTCGCCGGTTTCAATTTGCACTGTATGTTCAAAAATGGAGAGCTTATCACACATAACAAAGCATTTTGACAGGGGACGGTTCCTAAAGAATGACTCACCAAAGTTTTGATATTTGAATTTTCTTCATAATTGAGTTAATCAGCGCAGAGAGTTGTTCGATGATCCTGTATGGAAAGTAACTGATTTCCATTCAGTGAATCAGGTATCTTTGTCCTCAAAATCACATTGGGATCAATTTTTTACATTGATTGAAATGAAATAAATCGCTCATCCTTTTGTTGGATTTCCTTTTGAAATATTTTCCTTCTCTTTCTTTCAGCCTGAATAAATTTTTTTCAACTATTAGGTACCGTCAACTAAGACTGTCACCTAATCTATCAACGTTGGTTTCTTCAGTTTTTAAGTGAGTATGGTTGAGGGTTGCCAATATAAATTTTGAGTTGATAATCTTTAGATTCGGAAAACAATCATTTTAATGTTTCAAAGTCTAGTGTAGCCAATGAGATTTTTTTTTATTTTTCTCATTTGAGAGAGGTATCCAGAAATAGAAATTGGAAAAATCACATCTACATTGGTATCAGTGGAAGCTGACTTGCTGACAAAGTATATCAGTGCGTATGTATGTATGTATGTATGTATGTATGTATGTATGTATACAAGCTGCACCACTGGAGTTCCGAAGCTGATAATTTAATTATTTATTCTTATTATGTTTCCACTCCTACCACTGAAAATATTTTTAGTCATGGGGAGGCAATTTGCAATGCAATTCGATATCAAACTGATCCCTTCGTAAATGATAACACAAAATTATTCGTTTATCACCCCTGTTTCCAACTTTTCAAGTAATCATACCAAACACGATATGCTACTTAAGATACGTTGGTTACGTGGCAGTTTCTATTGTGTGACTAACCAGACATGTTCATTTCTCATTCATCTCTCTGCTGTATTCAATCTCTGCTGTATTCAATTTCTCCTGATTATTCCGAACGAAAGAACTTGAATAAGTTTCAAGTAACTCTAATTCGCCCACTTGATTCGTTAGAGTTGACAATTGGGCGAATATCCAAATACTAAGAAACAAATCTGGCATCTCGTGACTAACGTGTTGTTGTGATCAATTTAATAATTAATGAAAACGGTGACGAATATATAATTTACTTCTGTCACTGTGATCACAAAAAAGTAATATCTACCTAGTAACTTATCTATTGATATCCCCTCGTTCATTTTTGTAATTGCTTTTCCTTAACACAGCATGCTGCCAAAAGGCATCAGTCTAGTGACGATTTCTATTGAGTAACTAACCAGACCTGTTAGTTTCAATATTCAAGTTCCATGCATAATTGAGTCAATCATCGCAGCGGTTTTTCAATGACCCCGAATAGGAAGCAGCCGATCGGCATTCATTGAACTGGATATTTCTGTCCTCCGAAATCAAATTCAAGTAAGGGTATTTCGTGTGCAAAATTAAAAGAGTTTGTCTTTTTGTTAGATTTTTCCTCCAAAAAATATCTTTATTTTCTTTCTTTTTACTTGTATCACTTTTTCAGCTATCATACATCATCAACAGAAACTACAACCCAAACCATCAAAATAGATTTTTTTAGTTTTCAAGTTGGTCTGGCTGGATTTAATTGATGGGGGATAAATATGCTGTCCAAGCTTAAGCTAAATTAATCCTTATTTTGTGCCCAAATTCATGATTTCTTTTTAAAAATTGAAACTTCTTTAGTGATCAACACCCGACAAAAAATCTAAGAAATAAACATGTTCACTGATCACTTCGATTTCAGAAATTTCAATTAGGTACCCCTAATACGACATGCTACTGAAAGCCAATAGACGTAATTCACATGGCGGTTTCTATTGAATGACAAAAATTTTCTTCCGACTTTGAGCTGGAATGGCCGGCCATACACACACACACACACACACACACACACACACACACACACACACACACACACACACACACACACATATATATATATATATATATATATATATATATATATATATATAACCTCCATCGCATTTCCTAGCGTTTTTACCGCCCCCATCATCATTCTTTTTATTGAGGAGCTCAATACGCAAGTATAAGCAGAACTAATCCCTTAGTTTTTTCTCATGTTGCATTCTCACTTGTTATTTTTTTTAAATTCAGTTTTTTCCATTGATCACTATCCAACAAAAGACAGATGATTCATTGATCACTTTTTTCCTGATTTTGTTATTGATCACTGCCAACACGACTGATGGTAGTGATCTGACCGTTCCTATAGAGTAACCAATCAGACCTGTTTTTTTTTTCTATTCCGTTATGTTATTGATCTTTTGGTGATACTGCCGACTGGAAGAACTCGTAGAAAATTTTTACCTAATTTCACAATAATGGTTCGTAATCAAGAGAAACAGTCACTTGACCAATGTCTTTTGACACCGAAGGGATGATCAATTTAAAGAGATTGTTAAAGGGGTTGTCAATGAATAAGTTGCTTATACTGCCGTTTGTTGGACTGTGATCTCAAAAGAAATGTGAATCTTTATAAATCGAACGAACACAAGAGAATCAATTTAATAAAGACTCAAATTGCAAATTGAACCTCTCCCACAAAAAAAAAAAAACTATTATGGGAAGATTTTCAAAAATCGAAAAAATTCATAAAAGACATCATAAAGAGTAAATGCTTGAATGTTCAGCCCTTTAGCACAATTGGTACTTCCTTCCCATGCACAGCATAGTTTGATCACCTTTAAAACTGAAGAAACCTTTTTCGACGGTTTGGGTTGACGTTTTCTAAAAGGAGAGCACATAAGGAGAGAAATGTTCATCTTTCTTGTTCCATTTGGGTGGAATGTAAGCATGATACATACATAGCCAGCTAGTCATCCAGGCAGTTAAACCAATTTGAACGTCGAAAAATGCTATACTGACTCTAGGTTGAATCTTTCTAATAACGTAACCCCAAATATGTTAGTCATTCAAAGAGCCAGTCCAATAGTTTTTGAGCAAATTTGCAAATTATTTTTACGTCTGTTGACAAAACAATATGACTAGGAGCGCTAAAACAAACAAGTAAACGAACATCTTTTTTCACTCCTGTGTTGAAGCTTATCTTGAAAATTCTGAATTTTCCAAAGAAGAAAAAAACATGTGTGCTGCCGGCCATTAATGAAATAAGTTTTGCAAGAATTTTTCTAGATATATATATCTACTTTCAAAAAATATATCACAATATCAGTGGATCACATGGGGTTTTCCCTCCAAATATCAATTTGTTTTTAATTTGGAATAGATTCCTTGAGTAAAAGCAGTTTATCGAGCAATAATAAAATGGGAATTAAAGAAAAAAAAAGATTTTTTGTCAGTTTAGCGCTCAGTGCCGGCAATCACCGCTAGTGAATATGAAAAATAAACTCAAGATAATTATGATATTTCTAATAATGATAGCGTATGAAAAACAGAACTTCCCATACAGCACTGCTGAGTGTTCAAGGAGGATGTGGTTGTATTCGCTTTCTCCTATATATTTTACATCTGTCCACAAATTGGGAAATTTGGTCGCGTCTTTTCTTCTGTTTGTCCATCTATGCAATGATTCTGTGAGTTTTCAATGGATTCCAATGATTTTTTTGTGGATGGTTGGGCAACGATGAAAGAAACATCGTGTTAGAAATAAAAGGTGGGGGCATAAAGCGATGCATTTGTTTTGGGGGTTTGGAGATTTTTCATTTCTTATTTTCAAATTACATTTATAAATAGTCACAACTGTCAATACATCTTTAAGACTTTTCGAGGAATTTCTGTTTAATTATGATGAGTTATAGACAATAGACTTCGAAAGAAGAGTTTTAATTCGGGGGTGGAGACATGTAGATTTAGAATACGTCGTATTCATACTTTCCCATCCATAAAATCGCCAAATATCATGTCTAACGATCTCTAAAAGTTCTCAATGAATTCCTATCAGATTATATGGAAAGACGAGCGTTAGGCCATGGAAGACTGACTTTATTTTCTGGTCGATCTGGTCAATTAATCCTGGTGACGATAGCGTTTGCAGAGGTATGCGTTCTCTGAGTGCTGTACAGATTACATAGGGAGGGGGATTCTTTTTTATGCCCATGTATATGAAGCCTTATTCTTGATGTAATTGTTGCACATGACTTTTGTTTTACTGAAGTTCATATGTTGGCAAACTCTTTTGCTTTCTTCGTTTAGTTCATCGAGCATTAGTTGGAGGTTGGATAGGTTTTTGGCAAGAAAGTGCGATGTCGTCTGCAAATCTGAGGTTGCTCAGATATTCAGCGTCTATTTAAATTCCTCTATTCGCCAAGTGCAGGATACAGAAAATCATCTCAAGGCAGGAGCTAGTATCAGCTTATTCCTTTTTGGAGTTGGAAGGATTCAGAATCTTTATGTAGCCTGATAAAGGAGTTGCTATGATTGTATATACGTTGCAGTACTCTGACATATACAGGGTCTACTCTTTGTAGAGTGATAGCCTTCATGACCATTGGAATTTCTATAGAGTCAAATGCCCTCTTGGAGAATGTATTGATCAAGTTGTTCGCGGTTGCAAAGTTTACAAGGCCCTTACCTCTCTCATTCCGTCTTTTGTATCCGAATTTGCCAATGCAGCGTTCGTTCCCTTGTCCTACTTGTGCATTGAAATCTTCCATGATGATGTTGATGTAATTTTTTGGTATCTTGTAGTCACTTATGGTGCTGAAACATGGAACCTAACCAAGAGACAAACCCACAAACTGAGAAGCATGCAATGTGTGCATGAGAAAATCATGCGCATCCTCACTTAGAGAGATCACAAGACAGCACAATATATCAGAAAAACATGGTTCAGAAAAATCGTAAAATCCAGCAAAAAACTCAAATGGCAATAGGCTGATCATGTTGCAAGAATGGAAGACAACTGATGGACATCTCAAATCAAAGCATGGATTCCCAGAGACCACATGCGAAACCAAAGCCGACAAAAAAAAGCAAGATGAAGAGATGAACTAGACAAATTAAGAAAATACTGGCCCTGCAACGCCCATGAGAGACAAATGTGGCAGATTTCGGGGAAGGTCTATGTCCAACCACGGACATTAAAAGAATGATGATGATGATGATGATGATGATGATGATGATGATGATGAAGAAGCCACTTCGTTCGTTGAACAAACTTCAATGAAGACGTCGTGTATTTTAAGTTCGATCTTTACTGTTGCTAATTGTCATAGATCCGAATATTGTCCGAGTGTAGCTAGAAGTTTCTCCAGGCAATCAAGAAGAGATTGATTAAAAAATGAATTCAAAAGGAAGAGTTAGATCCTATAAATTGGCATATAAATACTATATTAAATTACAAAATGATAATATAGTTTTTCTAGCAATTGTGACAAAATGAAGACCAGACTTTGGGAGAAAGTTCTGGACAAGAACTGACATCACATTGGAATAGGGGGGCTGGGGGTAAAATGAGGAATGGAGCATAGTGAGAAATCCTCATCTCTTCCACCAAGATAGCAGTAATTATCAGTCTATAGTTTTTGAGATATTTGAGTTGTGCTCCCTCTGTCATATCGTGCCTTGGTCTCCCCTATTTGTAAACGCATCATTTTTATGCACAGAAAAGTGGTTTTTTTTTTTAAACTTCCAATCAACTTATACATCGATAAGAAGTTTTTAAATAAGATTTATTGCTAGATTTTGCCCCCAGCCTCCCTATTCCAATTCAAGTGACCACGATTATTAATCGGGTGTCCAAAAGTATTTCTCAATCTCTTCAGTCCGTGTACAGAATTTACAAATGTAAAAAGTTACCTACTTTCATAGCAAAACATTCTATATGATTTTACCATAGGATTAATTCTTACTTTCATGCAATGCTGTTTATAAAATAGTAGAAAAACCTGTTTCCCATGTTCAATGTTTATGTATCCTTTTCCTTGTAATCCTAAAGCGAACAGAAATACTGACTTAAATATAGATGTGTTATGAGGTATTTCTGCACAGAAAAAAGTGCATTTTTATATTGGTTTTAGTGAGAATCATGATTTCCGGTTTAAATCCATTTTGTTCAGTTGCTTATTTTATTCAGAAGTACAAATTTCACCTAATTTTAATTGCGAATATCCCCCCCTCCAAATCATTTACAAAGTAGAAATAAATAATGCGTGGTCTACGCAAAGTAGTCATTTTTTCGTGTCAATGTAATTGTTTGCGATTAGGAAAGTAAATATTCTATATAATTATTGAACAAAGTTTGAGTTTCTACCAAATCATGGATATAATTTGAGAATTAGCTAATCGAATTAGTTGTGAAAAAATGGAAACTTTTGAAAGTTGGTCGGAAATACCATTTTATTAGTGTCTGTAACTTTTCTTCAGAATGACTAAACTGTATTTAACCTTCCTTTAAGATGCCTATTCAAAGTCTTATTTCAAACCGAATGGTTGATCGGATAAAAGTCTGAGAAACACGCCGACTTCTTCGATTCGTAATCTTCCTCTTTGTAACATCTCTGTTGGCCTGATCTACTGGATTTAAAAACTATCCACAGAGACAATGAAAAATGCATGCAAACTCACTCACATTGACAAACACACCGCACGTGGACATTCACACACTCACTCACTCTGGAACACAGACATAAGCAAACATGGACACTCTCACAAACTGATATGCAACCACACACAAAAATACTAATACACAAATATGTACGGACCAACACGTACATAGACACAGGTGCAGTTAAACTGAGAATTTCCCACACAAATACGCACATACAGACGCAAACATGCACATCCATTTACATTCATAAGCACAAATACTCACGCAGACATTTCCATACTTACAAATTTATGTGCAAACTCAAATACGGCCACAGACACACATAGACACGCAAAAAAGGCACTTGTGCAGTTTGTTTTCTTTCTACATGGTCATCCCCGAAAATGACAACTTCTAATGGATTTCAGTCTGCTCTCTTTTACTGAGCCATAATCGAATTTGACTTAATGCGAAAAGCTATCAAAAACTGACTATTGGCCACTGATGATTCTCTCTTGTCCGATCTCTTTCAGAACACATTCAATATCTTTTTCTGTCTGCAGGGTTGTTGAGCACACCTAATTCACGAGTAATCATCCCTTCTATCTGCTTTTGTTAGTCGTTGCCACACTTGACCGGCTTTTTCAATAATCAATCTGCCTGTCTTTTTCCTTGACCATTACCTAATCAAATATCCTGTCTCTCGATTCCTACTGCGTCCATCTGTCTCTTTGCAAAACCCAATGATTATAGTCACTCAATATCCTTCAAACTCTGACCTCAAGATCATTATAGTCAGCCAATAACCTTCAGACTCTCATCTATTTGCTCATTTATCGTTGTCTATAGAGCTATATAATAATTGATAATTACTACATATCTTTTTTCACTCCAAAGGACGCAACTGATTCGTAAAATTAAATTTCAATCGTGCAATTGACGTGATGAAAAAGCATTCCATTAATGTCTTAACAATATAACTAAAATATCAAATTCGAAGAATATAAAGATGTAAAAAACAAAGAAAGGACAATAAAAAACAAAAATCAATAAACCCATTCGTGGTCAAAAGGACGCTTTCTCCAATTCCACTGCAAGGCAAATCTCAATTACCTGCGAATTTCGGTGTATAAAATGCAATCTGTATGTATATTTATTGCATATTTGCCATACATTTTGATGGCACAGGTAAGCAAGTCGATATAAAATTACTGTGCATTATACAAATACACAAAAACATACACAGACTCACACATAGGCACATATATATATGTATAAGGAAGATTTTTCATCTGTGGCATAGACTCTGTAATTCATTGTCATCATTGTCCTTCGCAATTATTCCATACAATTCCTGTTTTCAGGACAGAGAAATGAAAGAAAAGCAGAACCAAGCAAAAGAAAAAATGGCAAAGTTGACGTGGGTTCAGACTGAATGACAATTGGTTCAAACAAGAGAACTTAAATTGTATATACAATTTTCCCTAAGTTGTTTTTTATTTGTTTTTATTATATTTGCTCTGACAATCTCAGTTTTCACTATGGAAAATCACAGAGCTCTCTCACTGATGATTTTGCTAAGGTTTATCACAACAAATATACTATATAACTGTTTATGTATGAAAACAACATTTCTGGATCTAATGGTCGATTATTCCGATCTAAACACACGCACACACACACACACACACACACACACAAACACACATACACACACACACATATACACACATATATTCCTGAACTTAGGACAAAAATTCGAAACAGTATTTCGAATATCTTTTTATGCGAATAGATTGATAGTGATTTTTATCATAAACGTTTAGTACTACTAATCTTAATCAGGTTTGTCATGGAAAGACATTGGAAAGGCACTTGTCGAGTACTGGATATACACTAGCTGATGATTATGAATATATCATTTGTACCAGACGCCTGTTTTTCACAGTTGCTCACTGAGCGACAGCAAGTCCTCTCGGTTCTCCATCATGTTGTGGTGTGTGTGTGTGTGTGTGTGTGTGTGTGTGTGTGTATGTGTGTGTGTGTGTGTGTTTTCCTTTCCCCTCCTCTTTTGCTGCCAGCTGGGTCGTATTTCTAGCACTTTCCTCAGAATTCATGTAGCCTCAAACAGTGTTGTGGTCTCCATAGTCTCGATCTTTCCTTATATACCTAGTTCTCCCATTCTCGTTTTCGCTGTCTTTAATACGGTTCCAAGTGCACCTAATATTACTGGCACCACCCTGACCTTCATTTTCAAGTCTTTTTTCAGCTGTCTTGCAAAGTCGTCGTATTTGCCAAGCTTTTCACTCTCTTTCCTATTTTCTCTGTGGTCTGCAGGAACGGACACGTCTATTATTTGGCAGGTTTTCCTCTTCATGTCCATGATTACTTGGTCTGGCCCTCTTGCTTTGATAGCGCGGTCAGTTTGGATGTTTGATCCCGAAGTTATACGTAATTTCCATTCTTCAGGTCTGTCTCTGGTTTGTGCTGGTTCCATACTCCTGCGAGGCAAAATCTCATTCGTTTAGTCTGCAGTGTATCACTGCTGCCAATCCATCGTATCTGTATTTTTACTTCTTCAGGGTTACTTGACAACATTATGTGGTTTACAGTCTCGTGCTTTTTCCCTTCATAGGAGGCATCCGTTGTTTGTCTGTGTACAGTCGATTTTTGTTTCGATAGAGTTTATCCTGACGCATGTGTTTTTGGCTACTATGATAGGTGATTATGTTTCTTTCTTCAAATTCTTTCTCATAGCTATGTCCATGATCTCTTGTCTGTAAAATCCTGTAACTTCCTTTTGAATTCTTAGAATGATTTCTTCTGTTCGCATTTTTATTTCCTGGTTTGCTGTGCTACTTATAATACAGCCCATGTGTTCATTCCTTTGATCATCTGTTTGAAGTCTAGTCAGTTTCTAATAGTTTTTACATCCTCCTAGGATAATTTCATTTTATTATCCCCTTCATATTCTTCCATTTTATCGTACCACATTCGTGAACTCCCTGGTATATGTGTTCAATGCTCTAATCTTTTTGGTGTCTGGGAGTTTGATTCCTTCTGCTGCTACGAGATATCCTTGTGCAATACCATTACGGCACATTTTCTATTTCAAACTCTTTCCTATTCATCACTGTATTCCTTCACTTTATTGAACAAAGATTCGAGCTCACCCTTGTTCTTCAAAAATAGTTTCATGTCGTCCACTTATATTGGGTAGTTGACTTTTCCTTCTGTTTTGGAGAATCGGTATTCTTTGTTGTTTTTCAGGATTCTGCTCAGTGGTGTTTAGGTTCAGGATTAGGATTGATTAGAGAATATTGTAGAGAGTAGTAGTATTTAAAGTAAGTTTATTATACTTAGATAAGTAGTAATGTTTCTAATTATCACTTTCACAAAGGTGAAAGGCTAAAAATGTTAATCTAATGAATTTGAAATACTTATTACCATGTTTTGTGTTGATCAATAAATAAAATATACAAATATATAGAAAAAATGAGAAAGACGGAGAGAGAGAGAGAGAGAGAGAGAGAGAGATATTCACCTGGAGAAGCCCAAGCAGGTGAGGTGTCTGTGTATTAAATCCTAATTTCATTACACCATATCAATCTTATATCCTGTTTAACTTATCGAAAACATCATGAAATAAACCCATCATGCATCATTTATACACACACACACACAC
This sequence comes from Thysanoteuthis rhombus, assembly GCA_963457665.1. NCBI lineage: Eukaryota > Metazoa > Mollusca > Cephalopoda > Oegopsida > Thysanoteuthidae > Thysanoteuthis > Thysanoteuthis major. The sequence goes on from OY735201.1 coordinate 82,323,094, forward strand.
ACACACACACATATATGACACAGTGAAAGAGAGAGAAAGAGAAAGACAGACAGACAGGCAAAGAAGGAAATGAAAGTATTTCATTCGAGACCAAAATTCATTGTCATCAGTACTCATTTCCATTTTCCCCATGCAATTTTTCTTCAAGATTAAATATATAGAAAAAAGTTTTTTTGTTGAACAGAAGAAAAAAATGACGAAGTTTACATTTGTCCTGATTGTATTACATTTGTTTCCGATGAGGGATAACGAAGTTCATGGAATAGCAATTTGTTTTTTCATTTTATATATGTATAACACTAAAAAATAAACACACACACACACACACACACACACATACACATATATATATATGTATAGTGTAATTGCTAAAGACAAAATATTGTGTATGTATTTTAAATTTATTGTGTGCTTTGTATTAATGTGGTGTGTTTAAAGTGTTCATGGATCTAATTAATTTATGAAACTTATATCTGTGTGTCAGATTCCTGGTTATACGGGTCATAAAGTGGTGGTGGTTGAGGAAATGTCACTTCAATAAAAGACATTCAATTTGATTATAATCCTAATTCTTAACAAAAATCTTTTTAATATCCTCGTTTGAACACCTATTAGAAAATTTTTAGTTTAACTCTTTTTATTTTTTCAAATCATAGTTTAGTTTTATTTTAGCCCCTCAGAATCAAGACTCCCTAGTCATAGTAAAATATAGAGATAAAAGTAAAGAGAAAATCAAGATGCTTGTTTGTGCTAATGAAATTATCAAATTTCAGATGTTTGGGTTTAGTCTGATGTTGCCTTAGAATTTTATCAAAGGAAGAATTCAACTAGCTACATGTGTTGGCATATGCGGGTGAATTAGAATATATGTATCTCACACACACACATACCCATTTAATATTACCTATAAACCCAATCTGCCAACAAACACTCATGGCTACTTGGAACAACTCTCCATTTTTGACCAAAATTCTTCCATCAATCACATTGAAAATCAACCCTATATTAAGTTTCACAAGCATCTAGCTTCTGATCCCATCTGCATAGACCAGAAAGCCAACAGCTGATTTCACCAGGGTATGACATGCAAATCACTACTGTGCATACTGCACACAGAACATATCAATACACGACCTCCACTCCCAACCGCAAACTCGCTGACCAACCGTTCCCTGTAGCACCATTTTCCCTTTGCAAACATTTGAATGAGCCAAATACCGGAAAAACAACCTTTTTTTTTCAAAAGGTTATCTAATTTTTTCATTTACTTCTAAAGAAGAAGAAATCAAGCGAAGAATCTCACTAGGATGGCAAGCCTTTGGCAGAGCTGGCTCAACCTTCAAAAATAATAAGATCCCATTAATCCTAAAGAGAAAGGTGTATAACCAATGCATCCTCCCAATAGTCACTTATGGAGCTGAAACATGGAACTTAACCAAGAGACAGACCCGTAAATTGAGAACCATGCAACGTGCACATGAAAGAATAATGCTGGGCCTCACATGGAGAGACCACGAAACAGCACAGTACATCCGGGAAAAGACAAGAGTTAGAGACATCATAGAATCCATAAAAAATCTCAAATGGCAGTGGGCTGGCCATGTTGCAAGAATGGCAGACAATCGAAGGACATCACGACTCACAATATGGATTCCCCGGGACCACATGCGCAACCGAGGCCGGCAAAATGTTAGATGGAGAGACGAGGTAAACAAGTTCAGGAAGTACTGGCTCCGCGACACCCATGATAGCGAAGTGCGGCAAATCCTGGGGAAAGTCTCTGTCCAACGACGGACGCTAAAAGACTGATGATGATATACATATATATATATATATATATATATATGAAGGTCAATCGAAGTAAGAAAATACTAGACACAAGATGTAGGGATAAATGAGTAGGCCTTTGTTCAACGGTGGACTTGACTGATGATATGTGTGTGTGTGAGTGTGAGAGAGAAAGGAAGAGAGAGAGGGGGAGAAAGACGGGGAGAGAGAGAGGTAGAGAGAGAGAAGCCTCCCATCTATGATACGAATCCTGTAATTTTTTTTATCATTATCCTTTACCCTTATTCCATACTATTCCTGTTTCCAGGAAAGATATACATGTGCGAATACAAGAGAAAAGGCAGAGTTCACGATTGCTCAAATTTATTTGTACGAGGAGATGTAAGATCATATAGAGACCATTGTGAACTGCGCAATCATTCTTCAATTACTTTTCATTCCATAGAGGCAAACAGCATATGATAAATACAGACTCAAATACTCACAAGACAAATGAATATTTTGGTATGCTATGGTAACGTATTTCTTTAATCATCATCATCATCATCATCATCATCATCAGTCATTGAACATTACCTATGATTCACTTTTCCTTTCTATCATGGGCGGAGCACGGAACCAATCCCTTGTGAACTTGTTTAGTTTGTCTTGCCATTTTTTTTTTTTGCGAGCTATGGTTTCGCTCATGATCTCGGGAGCTCTTCCTTTGGAGATGGTTGATATTTTTGCAACATAACTAGCCCTTTTCCATTCGAGTTTTTTATTTTTATTTTATCGAATCTATGGTATTTCTGACCCCTGTTTTTCTATGATACACCATGCTGTACTGTGGTCCTATTGTATGATGTTGAGAATTCTTCTGTGATGCATGTTGAATAGTTCTATATTTGAGGATCAATCTTTTGGTTAGGTTCCATGTTCCAGCACCACAGGTGATTATCCGGAGAAGCCACTGGTTGCATACTCTTTTTTTAGGACTTATGAGATCTCGCTATTCTTCGATGTTCAAACCGGAAGCTTGCCAACTTAGACTCATTATTAGCCTGAATTAGTCTTCTTTTAGATAGATGTAGTGGTTTACAACTACTGTTTTCGATATTGATCGTTGTGTCTATGTTCTCAACATGACTTTACAACTGTATGGTATGTGTTACCATCTGCCAGATATATGTACTTACACAAGACATTACGATATTAAAGTTGGAATTTTTGAACCAATACATCTCAAAAAGTGTGATCCAAAAATAAAAAATAAAAATCATTGAATTATCTCCCTTGACTATCGCTCTTTAAAAAATATCTAAATTTTAAAATGGAATAACCTGAATTGACAAAACTGATGAGACACAGAAATACTTCAAAACTACTTTGAAACGCTTGCCCTATCCGCCGCAGGTTTGATTCCTACAGCAGCCCCATTTTCTTCAGTTTTTAATCGTATTATGATATCGCAATTTATGATCATCTTATCTGATCATGCATACATTCCATTATATATATATATATATATATATATATATATATGTGTGTGTGTGTGTGTGTGTATGTGAGACAGACAGACAGAGAGAGAGAGAGAGAGAGAGTATACTACCTAGAGTACCTGTCTGGATATCTAAGGATTGAAAACAATGTAAAAGCTTTCAGACGTGTGGAAAATATTTCCTTCAACCATGAAGGTAGCTTGAGATTTGGGGGCTTGGGTGTTTGGGTTCCTTGACAGTGGAACTCTAACACTCGAAGTTTTTATTATATGAGCTCAGAAGAAGTGCAGTTGGTATGTACCTAATTATGAAACTTGTCGCGAACCCTTTCAAGTAGGTGTCCAGACATGTTTCAAAAGCTGCTACCTCCATCCTCAGCTGTGCATCTGCAATTGCTTTTCAGCTCTTATCGGGAAAAAAGGTTTGCCTTTATTTCCCCCCAAATTGCTCTGCAAAGGATACATACAGAATTTTTGCAAACTATCAATTGTAAGTCACTGATTCTGCATTATGTGTATCAATACAGTACAAAGCTGCCCACAGCTCATATGAGCAACTGGCTGTTTAAGGTTAGCAATCTTAGCCAGTTATCACCTTTCGTTAGACCTATAATTTCAATACAGTAGATAATGCGATTGTGTTATCATACATGATATGAAAAATTCAGAGGTATTCGAAACAGGAGTCATAGCCTCCGCGCACAGATCAAAACTAAAACAAGTAAAAAAATTACTGAAATATCAGGCATATTTGTAGTATAATGTGGATATGCAGCAAATGCAAAAAAAAAAAGTCAATTAAATATGAAGAAAAATTGTCTTTTTAATTTTATGCATATCTTCTCAATTTGGGTTCCCCGTTATAAGATGCGTTTCAGTTCCTGCACTAATTCGATCCAGTTTTGGGATTAAGAGTCTTGTCAAATATTTGTTCTTGTTCAAGAGGCTCATTAGAACTCACAAAAGTGACTCCTCAGACTTCCAAAAAACACTTACAAAAATAGTAAGAAAAAATGAGAGTAATTATTTTATATTTCAAAAGTGTAGAAACAATGATTTGATTTGTTGTGAGAATTCAATTTTGATGTTTCTCAGGGGAAAATCATCCATGACAGTCTTGTCATAATCAGTTGATATAAAAATAGTGATTGATTCATTTCCCTTTTCTCACAGCCATTCATAATTGTTCATTCATCTCGTCTTCTGTAAAAATTCAAATGAAGTCTGAAAGAGGTGTAAACGGTTCTCCGTTTATTGACTTCATTTTGACTATGTCTGGCTGGGAAAGAAGGCATTACTTATATTTGTACGTGAAGATTGCAATTGTGCTGAAAAACTCAAGTCTGGAATCTTATGCTTATATGATGAACAGCGTAGTTTTCTTTATTCTCCATTCGTAACCATGGAAATTTTTCTTGATAAGAAAACAAGAACAATGAGTTCAGCGATGTGTCCACCAATCATATGTCCATATCAGTGGTTTCCGATTTCTGAGGTATTATAAACGAACAAGGAGTAGCATTACTACTTATGATGGTACTGACTGAAAAAGGAGGATGGAAAGGAAAGTCATGTGACCTGGAAACTGGTTATCAAAAAATAAACGATTAGTAAGTTTAAATTGAAGTTGGTGTACAATGTTTATCAATAAATCGATCTGGTTAACAGTTTTTTTCTATTTTAACTATTTTTGAAGACAGTTTTAGCTATCAATAATAAGCTATGCTTGTTTTAAACTGAGGAAAACAAACGCTCGATGCGTCATCCAATGATTAGAATATATGCTTTTCTAATTACGTCCCACATTCACATCTTTCTATTTCGGTTGATTACGTTAATGGAACTGACTGACCTGAAAGTGTCTAATACAGAATGCGTGGATACATATGAAAAAATTTCTCCAACCAGCCATTTGAAATGTGGACTAACTAGGCAAACACACATCCAGTGTTTATCCCTAAAATACCTCGATTAAAAAAAATACACCTGGATTCTTTTCTCTGGAATAAATGACTGAACCATAAGAAAAGAAGAGAAAGAACAGACTTCGTGTTAAGAAGGTCGGAAACAATCATAATCATTGCATAAGAAATAAACTAAAAATTATAACCCAAAATGCAATATAATTCATTGGCGAATTGAAAAAAAATGATATGAATACATGCATGGAGTGTATACAATAATTATGAACACTGTATTGTTTGCTTTATTTTGTTTTCTTTCTCTGTTTTCTCTTCCATTTTTGTACTTGCTTTCTTTTTTCCTGAGAATCAATCTTAAAAAGGAATGATATCACGTAATGCAACGTTAGAAGGAAAAAAATATGTTCGTCTTTCATCTGTATATCATATTCATCTTTTTCAACGATATGAACTGATTAAAAAAAATGCTGCTTATCTCTTATTAACAAATTTATTTTCAGGTCACTAGAATCCGTAGAAACGCTGTCAAAAATTTTAGTTGACGTGAAATTCCCTCTTCCGAGAACTGCTACTTCTCGTGGCTGTAAAAACGGATCAGGACGCATGTCATATAACAATAACTATACAAATCTTGTTTGCTGTTATTCGATCCTGATCAGATCTTCCACCATCGAAATTGGCATCCGCCATATATATCAAAGCAATGCAGTGTTGAGTTTAAAGTTATTTGGCTCAGCGATCCTCGATGGATCTGATGGAGATTACAGCTCTGTCACAATAGTTTATATAAATTGTCCCTTATCTACCACCCTTTAGAATCATCTGGATCATCTAAATAGAGATCATGAAAAATCTGAATTGGCAACATTGAAGAGAAAAAATCAGAATACTCCGACGAATGGAAAAATATTTTATATTTCAATCAAGGTGGGCTGCTTCACACATCACACTGTCAGGCGTGATCCAAACAGACACAATCTGAGCAGGCACTACCGTAGTACCAATAATGCTTGCTATAATCGTTAAATCTGACTCTCCATCATTTTTTAGTTCAGTCTCTTTCAGTTTTTTTCTGTGCTGGAGCAACGGAAGCTTGAACTTTGTGCTTTCAAACTTTAAAAAAATCTTTTGTTTGTGTAATTAAGATATTAAGCAGGTTTTCCAGTTTTCACACTACTTATATCTGTATGTATGCATGCATGTATGTATGAGTGTATTGTTCGCACAAACCATACCAATAGAATCAGAGGGCTTGAAATTTCAACATTTACTCATTATTACAAAAAACATTTATTTGTTTCTAGAAAATCCACCATTAAATATATTTTAGCGAGGAAGGTTTCAATTTGAAATCTATGTTTGCTGGTTTCTACAGGATGACTAAACAGAAATGTTTTATGTTAAGTCGGTCTAGAATAATATGAGTGCATATATTTCACTTCAGATTCCTGAACCTGTATATGTGTAACATCTTCTCATGGAGATTAACTGCCATTTATACAAAATCATCATGGAGGTTGTGCACAGTTGATGACTTTTATCCCTCTTTTGGTGTTGATGTAATGTAGTCGTAATTTGACCAAGTGGAAGTTTTGAGAACGAATGTATTACATCTAAAAGAAAAATATATATCATTAGAATAGGCTTGATGATTTTTGTTGAAATTTTCAAGCGTTTTTGGAAAAAAAAGACTTAGCAATGTTGGAAAACTGAAGAAAAAATGCAGATCCACTTCAACGTTGGGAAATTACTATAACCTAACTATCTGTGAGAAGCACTGAGAAACGTGATAAATTCCCTCGGTCTGAATGTATATATATATATATAAAATATCTGTAATGGCAGCACCAAGATGAGATACTGTAATAATTCAAAGCTGTTGCTCCGTATTCCAGACGGAAAATCATTTCATATAGCAATTATGGCAGCCTATTTCACACATCATAAAGTCTGGTCCCTTTCGAACAGGAACTGCCTTGGTCATATATATAGAATTGAAATTATGAAAATGTCAAAGTACACGCTGAGTTTATAAGCCGAATGCATTATGAATTACAGTAAAAGTAAAATACTAAAGTTTGAAACTTAGAAAAATTAATTTGAATTGAGAAAAATTCTCAGAAAAAATCTTGCAAGATTTATCTCCAAGAATATCGATTCAGAACAAGGAATAACTAATCTTTGTATGTACCTAAAAATCACCAAAGCATCACACCCGAATTTGTGTCTGAGCAAACAAAGCTGTTAAATATTCTTGGCACCGTTTTCAAAGAAAAAGCAGAACAAACATTCCATAATCTCACAGGGACATTGATGTATAAACAGAATAACGAAGAAGAGAAAAAACTCAGTAAAATTGATGTCAGCGAAGAATCGAAAAGACAGGTCTGGTTAGTAACTCAACAGAAACTGTCCCATGACAAATGTCTTTTGGCAGCATGTAATTTTGTGGGTGATCAAATAAAAAGGATTTAAAAAGCAGTGATCGATGCATTAGTTATTTCTCCTGCACTTTGATGCACACCGAGAACAGAAGAGTTTGACCCCTTCGAAGCATGGATTGAACAAAACTCACGTAATTGAATTAAGATTAATTTCCATTGTGAATTGAACCTCACACTAAAAACCTATTTAGGAGGAGAACTTGGGCAAAATTACCCCCAAAACAGTTTCTAAGCATTATGAGGAGTAAATATTGCTAAGTGCATCCCTGTAGCTATATTAATCTTACATGCATACTCAATACATACATATGTTCACGCATACATAGCTAGTCAGGCTATCTTAGAAATTGAAACGACCTTATGAACTGAAAAAATTCTGAATTTTCAGAATCAGTTGAGCATAAACTTACATTGCAACTGATAATTCTATTTAGGGAAGAATTCTGTACAGCAGCAGAAAGACATAATGGAACTAAATATTTGATTTGTCACCGTCTAGCTCCATTGGCACGGCCTTTATTCATGATACATACGTACTTAGCCAGCCAGTTCGTCAGCTTGACCAACCTGTAAACTGAAGAAACCGTATTTATAGTTTTGATGATAGTTCTGGTTGACGGTTTCTAACATAACATAATCTTGCTGGAAAGTTGATGTATGAAAAGAATCGAAGAAAAATCAAGGAAAAGTAAAATTTATGTGAGTGAAAAATCCGAGACACTGTGAACGAGCATAGAATAAACAAAATTAAAACATATTTAAGTATATCTGCAGAGAGTGATTTGTGAAGAACTCAGAAAGAGAAACAAATTTATACCCGGTAAAAATTGGAACACACCAAAAATAAGATACGACGTATATCATATACCGTAGCATATTTAGTTTAATGTATTAGAAGTCGTCAATCACAACTGTCACCAAATCTATCATCATATGTTTCGCGGAGAACCAGGCAGAAATGGGGTGAATATTATTTTTTATAAAATTCCATATCAAAACAGAATCCTAGAATGATAATCAAAGCTTCGGTTTTTAGATTCGCTAGCATCTTTTGCAGCGATTGCTGTAACTCTATGACAAACTAACAATTCGACGTATCAGATGCCTCACACCATTCCAGCCACCATTCCCTCCCACTCGTTCTATGAAAGATGAATACTCGTAATCTGATGTCACTAAAATGAAAGAGTTGGAGGAGGGGAACATGACATCAATGTAACTCCAATGAAACACTAACGCGTGTTTTCATAGAGTTACCATGTTATATTTTTGTTAAATTTGATTTAGTCATTTCCTGAATACTTCAATTAAGTGTTTCCACTTCAAAATAAGTAATATTTTTAATAGATAAAATAATATTTCCGTGATAAACATGGTTAAAAGTAAGGTCAAGTTTGATAATATATATATATATATATATATATATATATATATATATATATATATATATATATATATATATATATATATATATATATATCCCAGATTCGAAAAATGTCTAGATAATTTAGATATTGGCATTTTGAAATGTTTTTGATTCAATTTCAATTGTAGACTTGAAAATATAGTTTTCCAAAGCCCCATGGCTAAATCTCCTCAAAAATGGCTCGATAATGGTTTGACTTTCAGGTTTTGATATTGACGCTTATATTACGGTTCAATCCTGATACTAATAAGAGTATGATACGCGCCGAATGATTATCTTATGAAAAATTAATGCATAATCTGTTCACCAATGTGTATGTGTTTTGTCATTATTGAGCAGATGTAACCTTCAGAGGCTGTGTTTATACTTTTGCATATTTGTTAGCTTTTGCCAGCACTCTTGGCCCTGTCATCTTACCTACACACTTGGAAATCGGCATCAGTAAATTTAGGGACCTTCGACTGGTTTATTAATAATAACATATGTCATGTTTACCTGTTTGCATGTATCAGCGTTCCTGGCCATAGCATTTGGACTATATTAGAGAGAGACAACTTTCAAAATGGAAAATAGAATCAAAGAATGGTGACCACTACATCTATCCAAGACAACAAATGTCTATGAAATCTTCAAAAGGAAAAATCAGGGGGATAATCACTCCAGTTTAGTAAACTTTCGTTTAATCGAATTCATCTTTCAAAAAGAATAATATCGTATCAGTCCTAAGAAGATGCATTACCATTCCCTGGAAGTCAAACATGAAGATGAGACATGGAACCTAAAGGAAATTGACTCTCAAACTGGAATCTATATAGCAAGCTCAGGATAGAGAATTGTGCTCAAAATCACATTGAGAAGATTGGTTGTCAAACTGAGAACAATCCAACGAGCTGAGGAGTGAGAATCATGTCTCAACATAACATAGAAAAAATGGCTCTCCAACTGAGAACCGTACAACGTAACCATGTGAGGAAATCATACTCAACTTCACCCAGAGAAAATTGGTTCTCAAACTGATAACTGTACAACTTCCACGGGCAAGAAAACCATGCTCACATCATCACATAGAGGAAATTGGCCCAAAACTGAAAAGCACACAACGTACCCAAGAGAAAAAAATAATGCTAAGCATCATATTGGAAAAATTGGTTCACAAACTGAGGACCATACAACATGGTCGGGAGAAAGAATCATGCCCAACATCACATAGAAAAAATTGGGTATCAAACTGGGAACCATACAAAGTGCTCAGGGAGTGAGAATCAAGTTCAACATTACATATAAAAAATTCGTTCTCAAACTGATAACCATACATCATGCACAGGTGAGTGAATAATGTATCAACATCACATAGAGAAAATGGCTCTCAAACTCAGAGCAATCCATTATTTAGAGACAACAAAGGATCCATCTTAAAACTCAAATGGCAATCGGCTATGTATGTTGCAAGAATGTCAGGCAGCATTACTCACACCATTGATCCCCGATATCATAAACAAAATTGTGCCTGGTAGAAAATAAGATAGTGTGACCTTAAACTTTCAAACTTAACTCAGGTTGGATCGACGAAAATATTCGAGGAGGACATTGATTTTTGAAATTCCTCCTTATTATCATTGTTTTCAATAAGGGCAGGTGTGACCTACCTCCTGGTTCCAAACAAGAACAAATACGAATGGTGACCATTGCAAATAATTTATCAGACAAAGATATTTTTGTATCAAGAAGAAGATCCCGATAGCATCAACTCTACACAACTACATACTTTTTGTCTTCGTTCTACAGCCAATAAATGCGTTTGAAACAAAAACCCAACCACTTTTGAATTTAGACAATTGGGCAGCAATGGAATACTATCATTTCCACACGATCAACGAGAAAGTTAGTCTTGATGGTATAAAACATGACTCCTCATCACCTGAACAGGGTCGTAGGGTACAATGGTTGAAACATTGCGTTCAGAGACTTAGCCAAGATGATGTCAAAAGTCCGCACGAAGCATTGCATAATTATAATTTCTCATCTTAAAAATGAATGAGGCACTTTCAAAGAGTCGAAAAACATTTTCCTTTAACCGTAAGATTATTTTCAAATTTGATCATGGAAAGGAAGCAAATAAAATAGTATTTACATATTTTTTAGATAATTGGTATTGATATCTAGATACTTTCAGATGTAATCTGAAGAAATCCAAATATTAACTAAAAAAAGTAGCGTACATAGGTTTCTATTCTTTTCTCTTATTTCTCACTTTTGTGAAACACTAAAATTGACTTTGTTTTCCTACAATTACAATCGTACATCACCCAATATGAAGTGATATTTTCAAATCTAATCTAAAACATAAGCTGATAACAAATTAACACCGATTTCAACGGGCAAACTCATTTCCTCTTGTAATGCTAAATTTTGTAAATTGCATACACAGGAATTGCTATTAAAAGATTTGAAATGAGACACGTTGTTTTGGAATTAAGTTGTATGGAGAAAAAATAAACAACCTTCTAGATTTTAATTGTAGATGAAGTTGGTGTAGAATTTGTCCCTTTCCCTTTCCCTTTTCTCTTTATCGGTCTTTTGAACTTTTCAATTTTTAGTTTTAACTAGAAATCTGACATTGTCATTGTCAGAGTTTGACATAATGTTTTTCGAGTCCCAGTGGTATGAATATTGATTCAGTAAACAAATTGCTTTTCAAAATTTTCATGACTTTTTTCCTCATAAATTGTAAACGTAATATCATAGCATCCATAATAATCCACACTCACACACATACACACTCACACATGGATATATATATATATATATATATATATATATATATATATATATATATATATATATATATATATATATATATATATATTAGTGATACAATTGTCAGCCTTGCTATAAACAAATAGAGCAGATATAGACCGTGTATTAACAAAATAGGATTATGCAGTCAGAGTAGTTATTTTGACACTTGCGTTACCAGCTCAATAGTAAAAGAATCGCCACTTTGAAGCAGCCTGCCGATCATCCACATGATCGATTCCTGCTGCAACCTGATTTTCTTTGATTGTTTATTCTAAAACATTGTCTAAGCCAGATGACTCATTTATCGTATAATAACCGGAGATAATTTCAAATACAGTTTCAGTAGAAATATAATGCAATGTATTCATGCGATTATATATGGTCAGACTATTTTTCTTGTACGCGCACTCTTTCTTTTTACAACATTTTGGAGGCTTTTGTTTGTTCAAGAGTGTTTCCTCTATTGGACTGGACCCGTCACGCCGATTTTCTATTTTTTTGTCACTTCCAAATTCCCCCCTGTGTATTGGGTAATCTGTTTTTTTTTGTTGCTTTTTTTTTGCTGAGAAGTTAGCAGATGCTATTGATATCAATGCTCTGTCGGCTAATAGGTTCAAATGAAGAGAGTATGTGCGCCGCAACCTTCAGTTGTCATATTCACCGATTGTTCTCCCTGTCAACTAAAAATCCATTAGGAATAAAGTGTCAACTGGAAATCCATTTTGAATTTAAAGTCCTACTCACTGTTTGATTTGAGACATAGCAGGCTGATGCATGTAACAGAAATCGGGACTTGGTCACCGGCGTCCATATTCCATTGGGAGTTGGCACTTGAGAGACGGGACTCTATTTTTTTTTACATAACTAACGCTGACTAAACAGCTACTTAATGTCAACGCCTAGGTTACTTGATTCTAAGAGAATGTGGAAATTCTGACGAATAATCTTTGGTCAATTCGATCGTCAATAATCCCTACATAAGACAACAGACTCGATAAAAGGTGACTCATGAACATAAAAGACAATTATTGTAGTTCAACAGAAATAATGCCAATCTTTTTCCTGACAGCAAGAAGACTTTTCTATTTCATATTATTATAAATTTCACCTGCAATGGCTAAAGCCTTACGGTGGATGAAGTGGATTTTGAAATAACAACTTTATAAGATTACTTCATTTTATTTATAAAGTTTTGCCATTGCATTTCTCTTGAAAAGACCTGAGTGAAAGGGCCAATGTACAACTACAAAAATTATCATCCAGATGTCTTCTATTTTGCTGAGGGACCCAACTGATGTCATAAAACAAAATCTTATTCATGACGTAATAACAATGCTGAATTAAAAAGATAATAAAAACAAGTATAAAACAGAAAATAAAAATATAATAATTCATTAATGGTCAAAAGAACGTCATTTTTCAAGCTCATGGCAGTGTAAATCTCCATTATCTAACAATAAAGGATGCAATGTGTATATCCATATATTTCATATATGCTGCTGTTTTTGACAGTATGAGCAAACTTATCTATATTATGATTTGCAACCTGCCAATCAGGATACAATAAACAGAAAGACCGTTCGTCATCCTGTTTTGGTTATACAACTCTAACAAATTGGGAACAACTCTATAGATCCCGAAATGATTTAATAAAACATCAGGTATGTCCACCCTGATTTCTGATTTGATGCAGAAAATGTTACTTTGTGAATTATGGATGTATATTTTTATGCAAAACCCCTCACATATATGATATTATGGTCTCTCAAGACACATGACCCCCCCCCAAAAAAAAATAACTTCATTTTCATATGATAGGAAAAATGATCATCTGTATCAGATATTTCTCTATTTGGGATAATGACCCAAATCCACTTTTTACAATCTAATGACAATAAACCCAAACGCCAACCAGTGTATGTCTAAGAATAGTAGTTGTTTCAAATTCAATACAAAATGAATACAAAGACACTAGATGACTATGCCTTGCATGAACCTTTCACATCACCATACTTTTAGATATAGCATCATTTATTATTCATCTATGATTTATTTATCATTCTCTAAAACATTATTCATTAGTTAACTCCGAAGGAGGAAAAAAAAGAAAATTTAAAATCCAAAACTGTTTCAAAAAATGCCAACTTGGATTTCCTCATTTACTAAGTTGGTGTAGCTGGTGAACACGCCACGTAAATGGAATAACTGGGTTGAATATTCAAGCATCTACTCCTAATTTGATTTTGTGTAAGTATTTTGTTGGCAATGCTAATCTATGTTGAATTGATTTCCACATTTTGTCCGGCATCATTCACGCTTATTTCTTTAGAGATCACTTGCAAGAATGCAACTTATCCATTGATCGCTACTTTTTTTTCTGATTTGGTAATTGATCGCCTCCAACTCCATATGCTGAAAGAAATAAGTCATTTGGTGGTTATCATTGAGTGACATATAAGATCTGTCTTCTTTTTTTAGTCACTCAATATTTTGTTAGAGAAATCACTTTTTTGTTTTACCCTACATCTATACGTAGATTTAAGGCAACCCCCTGATAATAACATATTCAATTTCGAAAAAAATTAGTGACTAGCCATGTAATGTCTCACCCACCGGGTAATCGTTCAAAGGGCAAATTGTCAAGACTCATTCATCTGGGAGTGGGGCAGTCATTCGATGGGCAGTTGTATTATTGGAGGGGAGCTCTTCTTGCGCAGTTGTTATGAATATAGGGTTGAAATCAATGTATCTATAAAAAATCGATGAATAAATACGTGTAATGTTATAGTTATTGTCTTCTTAGTACTTTTTTGCCAATTTTTTACTCTTAAGAAACTGATTTAGTATATGCCAAATGTATCTAATGACTAAATGAACGGTCTGATATTCATAAAAACTCTCTCTGTCTCTGACTGTCTGTCTGTCAGTCTGTCTGTCTGTCTGTCTCTCTCTCTCACGCACACATACACCATAACGATATATAGACAGCGCCTACGTAACCTTTTTAGGTGTTGAGTTCTGAGGATCATAGTACCAACCTTCTAAGCCAAAAAAAAAAAACGGTCAACGAATGGGGAAGTAAATTTAAAGTATCGCCCAGGTATGGTTCCAATTGTTGGATGCCTTGTTTCATAGACCAGTGATACTCACTTGATGCTGCAATATCATGTCCCAAGTACACTTTCTAAAAAATAGCATATTGCTACAAATTGCAGTGTTATTGCTCCATAGATAATCGTGATATAGATCATACATCAAATCTTTTATTCCACCCGTTCGAATCAGCAATCAACATTTTCATCATCAGTAACCTTTTTAGCACCAGTCATTGGACACGAACATGTCTAGTTCATGGCGCCCTCTTACTTTTTGCCCGTCGCATGATATCTGCAGATCAACGATGTGAGTCGTGATGCCCAGCAGTTGTCTGATACTCTTGCAACATGACCAACCCATTTCTATTTGAATTTTCTAATTGATTATATGTCGATTCTTTAATATACGGTGATTGATTCTCCTAATGTGACGTTCACTATGAATCTCTCTTGTGCACTTTGCATGATTATCAGGTTGAAAGTAAATTTTGGTTGGGTTCCATGATTCAGCTCCATATTTGACTATCAGTAGAATTCATTGACTCTAGACTCTTATTTTCAGAATTAATTGGATAATCTTGTTTTTGAATGTTGAACTCACTCTACCAAAAGATTGCCACCCTAGGGTGATTATCTGTTTATTATGTTTTTATTTCCAGGATTTCATAGACATTTGTTGTCTCGGTTTGAGAATCAAACTTTCGTTTATTTCAATACTTCAGTTCAATAGGTGACCATCAAGTGACTGCTCCAATTGCATAACCTTTTACGAACGAATAGGATTTTCCTGAAGGACGAGATAATTTTGTATTTCTCACTACTACCAATTGCCAGTATTTGAGTTCAGGCAAAAGCCAAGATAGGCTGGAACAAGTAAAAAATATAGATGCATGCTGATTTTCAAGGCATACATGCCATACTGACTTGTTTGCGTACAATATATCTACTTTCATTTGATTCTGTGCTAAACTCAGTATTGTTGATCGAAAAGAAAGGGTAATTTCATGAGTCGTTGTTTTGTTGCTTACTATATCAGTGATTCTGAAAGATGGAGTACGCGCTCTGTAAGAGAGATATTTGTATATGTTATAGGTGATTTGAAATTTGGGTTTCGATAATAGATAAACTGAGTCCTAACTAAATTATTACTAGTTTCTAATTTTGCAATTGTTTCAAATTACATTATTTTATCGAGGGCTAATTCCACTAATATACAATATTAAAACCTCCTACGGGTATCATTACTGTATGTTGCATTTGATACAACTTAAAACTTTTTCTAAAGTTTATTTTCCCCTTTATCGTTGACATTATTCTGCTCCAGTTTTTCTACTTGTTTTTAAAGTCTATATTTTTGTAAAATTTTGATTTTAACATCATATGCAGCTGCTGGGACAAACATGCTGTACAACAAACATGTTGAAGTTGAAGACACAACTATTCAAATTGGAGATGCAGATCTGATAAAGTAGACTGTTGAATCTACCCAGGACCACGATTCCCTTGATAACAGAGAAAAAACAGGAGTTTGGATATCATATAATGGAAGATTCCATGAGATTATATGATAAATTGCTGCTGGCAAATTATAGGGTTGCGTGAATAACTATAGTTCAGTAAGTTCAGAGAGTACTGGCTCATAGAGTTGTCTTACGAATCATATGAGAGGTGCATGTCCATTGACGGACGCTGAAAGGCTGATAATGATGAAGAGGGTATTTGAACATTTTCAGTGAAATAAAGTGAGGAAAACTATTACGAATGGATATCACTGCTACAAAAGCAAGATTTGGATGATATAATAGCCACGTCCTATACTTTTCTCATGTAAACAACCAGAAAAGTTTGGAGGGAGAGAAAAACCATATTCTATACTTTCTAAATATAAAAATGAGCAATTAGAAAATAAACTCTAGAAAAGAACAATCTCTGTCCAAGAACAAAAAGTGTGGTTCACAGTGTTATTCGTAGAAAACAACGTTGTGTTTTTGAGTTGAGATTGGTAACTGAATCAATAAAAGTGTTTAACGTCCGAGAACACCCGAAGCAAATCTTTATGTACTACAAAGGCCATCAATCGTCTTAAACTGAAAGAAACATGTTGTGCACCTCAGCTTGCATTGGGCTGGGAAAACGTCCTTCCACATCAGATAATATATAATTTGTGTTACACCAAACCTGAAACAAGGCGATTTGAATGTCTCTGTCTGGCGGTTTCTACATTTGTTTTCATAAGCAGTTGTTGCAAAGAAAACTTTTGAAAACAAAATGACATTCAGGAGAATTTATTTGTCAAAGGAAGTCGTTCTTCAAAAAAAGACTCCGATGAAGATGGGCACTGCATAATTTATATCGTTCATTCTACAAGAGACAACATTCAATTTTGTCTTCACTCTCTGCCCTTGGGAACGATTCCAGGCTTGTTTTGGGTTAACTACCAACGTGTCCGTCAAAATATTTGTTTCAGAGAGCATATGACTGCTGATCACAAGAAAAAGATTTTTCTTTTACCTACAAACTTCCAGATTGTAATTAAAATTTATGCACTGTATGTTAAATCATATGCAGGCATCCATTTCTAGTAGAGGTTACAGATTCACCGGTAGAAACTTTTTTTTATAAAGGATTGCAAATAATATTTTCATGATATTTCACTTAGAGTAAATAAGGTGATGCACTAGTACCCACTTCCCCGCACATACATTAGAGCAGGCCTACTGGCACCCTTGAGTAAGCTTGTATAAACCCTCTTTAAACCTCAAAGATTAATTTTCCTCAAAAAGCTGACTTTGACTTTTTGTAGCCCACTCGCGCAGTGCTTTGTAAATCTATAATAATGAAACACGCAAACATTAGTTCACCGGCTTTATAGTCATATATTATATTGTTAATATGACGCTGAAAAGAGGGACATTTACAAACAATAACAAGAGAAATTATCTCTAAGGTTGTTGACTTTAGGGTTAAATTCTACTCTGAAGGCAAGTATTTTAGCCACTGAGCTACCTCTCAGCCAAAAAAAAAAAAAAAAATCAAAGAAGTCTAAATGCAACGTTCTTTCCTTTTACTTATCTCTTTCCCTCTCCTTCTTTTTTTTTCTTTTTTCTGCCTTCCTTTCTTTTTTTCTTTGATTGATGACGTAGAATCTGTCAGCTTCCCATTCTTTCTTTATCCATCATTTACATTTTATAACTTTTTCACTTTTGTATGATCGAATGTCCGAACTTCTTGTCTTAACTGGAAGTACCAACCTGTCATTGCTGTTTAGAAAATACAGTGCACTCGAACAATAGTAGGAATATGACAATAAAATATAATATTTTGTTGGTCCCAAGAATGTGTTCGTTGTATAGAGATAATTCCAGTCAGTTTTCAAGAGCGCTAACGATTTTTTGATCCGGTGCATCGATACCAACTTTATTTCCAGGAAGAAATTTAAGCTTTCAAACTTGTTAAATAATGCCTGCAGATGAATAAAAACAATTTCGTCTCAAAATCAATGGGCCATTATAAAGCATATTACAATAAAAATCGTACAATTTGTCATTAAAGCATAAACCATGCACAGACCTAGCCTTAAGCAAACATTCTATATTCAAGTTCCACTACACAATGAACTGTACAAGTATGAACTTCAAATATTGTATACATATATATCATTAATACCCATATTTTATCCAATAACTTTACTTAGAGAGGCAGTTGTATTGTATACAGGACAAATATTATTCTTTATGATGGAGACCGCAAAATATAGGGGTGGCCTTCACAATTATTGCCTTTAATGACTATGATCTGATTTTTGTCTTTTTCAAAATTATTGCTATGAAAATATGGTCATACTCCACTCAAAACATGTGTTAAATGGTGTGATACAAGCAATAAAACAGTTTAAAAGGCAAAGGATCTTTTCAATACTTTTATAGTTGAGAAAAAAATCGGAGAGGAACATGCTAGTATGTTTGAACCATTTGAAAAGAAGAAACTGCCTCTTTAAATAAACCGGCAAAGAAAAAGAAGAAAGGTGAGATGTAAATAACACCTGCTAAAGAATGCCTGCGACTTTTCTCCTCTAGTGGGAGATTTAACATTTCTTCAAACACTAAAATATGTATTTTCCACCTTTCCATGAGAAAATATCTGAAACACAATACTCATGTACACGTATTTGGCAGTTTAAAATGTTGCATCAAAGGAACAAGAGACACTGACATCGGATGAAAATTGCGAGCAGACTCCCCAGCCCCTATACAAAATTGAGTATTTTTCTTCTCAAAGATGAGAATAACTCTTAAGTTATCTTGGTAAAATTGTCATCGAATTACATAGTGAAATATTTGTCGTTGACGGTGAAGATGTACTGTGCACCACAGACATCAATTTATCTTCACTTGGTCTTTACGTACAAGAAGAACTCGATTAGTGATACAAGCTGTGAATGCTGCTGATTCATGACACACATTACCAATTGCTGCAAACACCTTCAAAGAATTGTTAAAATGTGCATGTTAAAAAAGTTGCAGCACAAGTTGGTGTTGGTGTCAAAAAGCAGGATTTTCATGTTTGTTGCTGTGTCTTGGATTGGATACGTAATAATGAAATGTTAGTCATGTAATTATTTTGATGCATATGTTTCTTAAAGGCAGTTTGTAGATGTAATGGTGTTTTGTAGATGTGTTTCAATGTGACTCAAGCAGAATATAATTCACTCCAGAGGCTTCAACATAATATTGTATTGTATTTCATAAGGTAACAACAATAATCAAAGAAATATAAAAAGTCAAGATCATTAGACAGGACCATGATTATGGCCATCCCTTCACTCTGCTGATTCTGATGTATTCTTATATATGCTCTGTAGGCATCACAACTGCCACTCTAAGTAATATCATTTGGTAAAATATTGGTTTTAATGGTATGGAAATGTACATTTGAAGAACAATGTCCAATAGTTCACTGTTTGTTGGTACCTGTTAATAGAACATTTAGAATATTAGGTAATTGTTTATACTACGTGTGTATCAGGTTTCATGCTTCCATGAAAAATATATGATGATTTGTCTCACTATAAACTAATTCACTCAGCAGCCGTATTGGTGGTAAAAACGGTATGCAAATGAAAACTAATAATCAATTTTATGAATGAAAATCGTTTTCTCTTTCAACAAGATATAATAACTAATCCAATAAAAGCCCACAAGAATCAATTCCATGTTATGCACGGACCCTGTGTTTGTACCAAATAACGCAATTCATATAATTCAAAATGCAAAAGGCTGTCACTAAAACCGTTAACAATTTCCCAACGTTCATTTTTCAACCTTTAATGTTTAATGTTTCTTCAGTTTTTAAGTTAATCTAGGTGATCTGCAATGTGTCACTCGTAGAGTTTTCACCAATGGAGCAAGAAAGCGTGACAATTTGAATATTTACTCATCATATCTAAAACAAAACATTTTTTTAGATTTCAATTTTTTTTTTTCATTAGGGACTTCAGTTGACGGATTTGAGGATTTCTGGTGAATGACTGACCGGATATGTTGATTCTTATCGGATACCCCAAGCTGCTGTAGTTTTTTGTTGGTTTATGACCTACAGCTGAATTGATTCTAAATTTTGCTTTACGCCATAACAGATACCGAGAGCTTTATAGGAATGCTCTGCTTTTGGATCACATAGACACTACGTACTATACACACACACACACACACACACACACACACACACACACACACACACACACACACTCACACACACACACACATATATATATATATATATATATATATATATATATATATATAGTGTCATAATAAAGTATCGATATTCTTTATATTGCAACACGTATTTTAGCTATCAAATCCTCTCCAGACTCTTTTGCTGTTATTGGGGGTCTTCTAAACCTTTTTTGCGTATGTATGTATCTGTAAGGCTTGTTTCCATGAAAATATGTGTATTGTGAGCTTAGGGAATGTAGCAGTAACGGTGCTTTAAGCTAGTAGTAGTTTCATCATCTTGAGAAGTCATGTAAATTTTTAAAAATCTCAGTTGAGTATATCTGTTGAAAAGTTGACTACATAATTACAATGAAGTATTTTTATGCAACTTTGTTAGTTGGTTCGAGTTTTATATATACTTTGAATGTTGCTGTCTTGACAAATTGCAGGAGTGTGATGGGCAGGTCTGGTTTGTCTTATCGCCTGAGATTATTATGTTTCACCCTTGAGACATATACATTTCTATTTTGGTACATTCAATTGATCATTAGTTAACTTTACGGAGATAAGTTAATTATATTAGTTTTTTGGATAATTCTAGTACCCGAGTTGGGGCTCTTAAAAAATAGTTTTTTTTTTATTTCCTACATTCTGTGTTCTGAGGAATCTTTGTTGAATAAGTTATATTTCGTTAATTTTTACAGAAGTAGTTTTAAAAAAAAATTATTTGGTATGTATATTGAAGGACCTGTTTGTATTGTTCTTTGGATAATGATTGATTTCTTGGTAATTTGTCTAATCACCGATTTCGAGGATTTGTTCTCTCTCCTCTATTGTTTTTCTTCCTGCTCAAATTATTTTCGTCTTTCCTCCTTTTCCTGCACCTTTTTTCATGCTTAGTTGTTTGTTTGTTTTTTTCCTAGGGATGTCTGAATTTTTTCTTCTCTTTAGCATTCACATTTTCATTACACAGAAACGAATGGTTACATTTCTTTGGAACATAGTTGATTTTTTTCGATGAAGAGTTCCTTCCCTTCCCCAGGAACAGAATTGTGTAATTTGTTGCTTTATTTTCTTAGATTGTCTACCTGAGCTTTGGGTTTAGTGGATATCTAGGTCTATTTTCTTCTCTTTTGTGGTTCTACGGCGTTATTTTTTTTTCTGAATTTCCTTGGAATATAAATTTCTTTCACTTCGAGAAGGTTGCAGTAGATTTTAGCTATTTCTTTGCTTTTTCAATCATTTTCTTATTTAGAAGATGTTTCCACAACTGACGTTTTTGGTTTCAAGGCTTATAAGCTTCCACCTGGATTTAGTGTTTCCCTATGTATCGTAAGTGTCCGTAATGAGTCCAGTAATGAGTAGTTACAAGTGATTTTGTATCTCTCTTTTTTTCTGCGCATTCAGAGCTGATTATAGTTTCCAGTGTTTGTAATTTAGTTAAAGGTTTTATTTTTCTTCACTTTCTTGTTGTTTCTTCTGCTGCTTTCGTGGGCATTGTTGTATCGAAACAATAAGTTGTTTTTTAGTTCGTAGCATCTTTCCATTGTAATATATAATGAAACGTTGAAGAGATCTAATGATCAGAGAATTAATATTCAAAGAAAAGTGGGAATAGCAACTGTGACTCTTGTTAATTATGGTTTCACCACTTTAAGGGGCCATGTGATTTTTACAGCTGGAATCTCTCTCTGTCTGTACATCCCTTGAAAGGTTTGAAAAGGGGCTGTTGTCATACAAACGAAGTATCTTGTCGCATCTTTCCTGGTTGATAAGATATTCATGTATGTTATTGACCGTTGCTGTCTCGAAGATAAGCAGGAATGGGATTGTATGGTTTAGTTTATCTCTTTATCGCATTGGATGATGATGTTTCAGTCTTGAGACATATCCATTTCTATTTTGGTGATGAGACACAAACCCAATATTGATAAAACAAACATGAAAGCGACACTTGCAAAACACCCCTGAATACCAGACAACAGGGCAAATACAACTATGTCAACTCTTATGGAGATGCTACGACGTATACACAAATCGATAGAAAAACTACAGAACAAGAACGTACAACGACAAACAATATTCTGGAGGGACAGTTCATACAGTAAATATCGGCCATGGCTTCTGCAACAAAAAAATCGAAAGACAACAAAATGTTGAAAAAATGATTGAGGGGAATCCGAATCAACCTGAGTTATCATAAACCTAAGACAATCAATCTATCATCGTATGAATTAACTAATGGTCAATTAGATATATTCAGTTTTGGTCTCGAAAAAAAGCACTGAAAAAGGAGGAAAGACGAATACAACTAAAAGTGGAAAAAACATTTTGAGAATGATCTCCCAAACCAGATAACAGCGTAAAATGTATCTGAAAGGAAATTCCTTTTTCGAACATTTTAATTAAAATGCAAAAAGTAAAATTCATACATTTACCATAAAATTACGGATATTCAACGATATCTTCATTTTAAAGGTAACCACCCCGAAAAAAAATCTATTCCTTAATCCCAAGCACATAAAATCCATACCATTGTCAGTGACAAAAATCTACAAAAAATCCGTCTATCACGTCAAACTCTTTGCAAGAGAGGGTACCATGTATTTTTGATCAACAATAATGTACTGAAGCATGAGAAATATGCCAATTGCATTTAAAGAACCCCGCCCCCTGCAAAAAGACCAACTTCTTGCATACTATCTATTCATAATAAACAGCATAGAATCATTCCTTGGAATTCACCGATATTTTAAACAACAAAAAGTCAAAAGAAAAAGATAAGGTAAAAAAACAAAAATTGTTGTTCATGGATTTGAATGTCAAATATTAATGAGACTATTATAAGCTGCACACAATCATTAAATGATGAAACATCTCTTCAGAAAAGCAACATAATTATCTCGGAAAATAAGAATTTATATGTTTCGAAACATATCAGCGAATGTAGTAATAGACACTTCAAATAACGCCTATTTATCAAACAGATCTCTATATTGTACAAGGGATTAAAACATTTCAATAACCAAATATCAACCATTGGTAAACAGACAATAGAAAAAAGTTCGTTCATTATTTTTATCCTGTAGTTTATCAATAAATTGTGAAACTTTAGGGGAAAATGTTTTCCTTTTTAAGATACCAAAATAGAATTGTACAAGACTGAAACATGATTATGCGGGGCGATATCATAACTTATGTTCTTTGTTATTGTATAGAGGATATCATCAAAATCTGTTGTATGTGGAAGTTATTTTATACTAGACATTATTCAGTCTTTCGAAACAAACTGCTCACTCACGTAAGCCGTGTACAAATTATTTTTTTCTAATTTATCTGTCGTTTCACCCGGCTTTGTCAGTGGGAAGACTATGGAGATACAAGAATATGTCTGCTACATAAATTCCATGCCTGGTTGTGTGTAGGTTTATTGGATAATAATTGGATTGGATTATATTAGGTGCTTTACATAATGTAGATTGGGATGATGCGTTTTGGAAGTGGGATGATGAACATCTTTGAGATTTGAAAAACTAACACTCCGCTTTCAAAAAACATCAACTAGATATGGACCGTATAAAGCATCCCTATTTTTTTCTTTATCACCACTTTTCGGTAGAATCCAGACTGAACTTAAGAAACGTTAGGTAAGCTAAGAAGTCTCATTTGTTTGTACAAATGAAATTTCTTAGTTCACTTAACTAAAGGCTGTCCCCTAAATTGTCATTCTACTCTAATGTCACTTATTCCCCTAACCAATCAGCAATAAGTTTACTGACACCCTTAAGAAGTTACAATGGAAAGCATCTGAATCTGAAAACTAATTACAAATTGATGATGCTAAGTGAATGATATTTTTCATTGAACTACTTGCATTGATATAGGGAGTGAAAATAGATATCTTGGAGATATGATGAATTGAATAATTTGTTTTACTTTATTAGCAAGAGGACTTATTCAATCATCATCACCATCATCACCATCATCATCATCATCATCATCATCATCATCATCATCACCACCTACACCACCACCACTGCAATCATCATCATCATCATCATCATCATCATCATCATCATCATCATCATCATCATCATCATCATCATCATCATCATCGACAATAAATCCACTGTTCGTCAAAGACCTTTCCTTATCTTCTTCCGTGACGAGTGTAAGTGTGCTAATTTCCCTCCATTTCTCGCTGGTAAGCCCTTGTGTGTATGTGGTTGTGTGTGCATGTGCGTGAGTGTGCATATATGTGTTTGTGTGTGTGTGTGTGTGTGGTTGTGTGTGTATGTGTGTGAGTGTGCATATGTGTGTGAGTGTGCATATGTGTGTGTGTGCGTCCCTGCATGCATGTGTGTTTGTGTTGCAAAGCCTTCATCTCTCGGAGCATTGATAACTCAAAAAAATGTGTTCATAGAAGACTGGTATGCGTTGTAACTCAATAGAAACCGTCACATAACTAACTTCTTTTGGCAGCACACCTTATTGGGTGATGTTCGATGGAAAAGTTACAAGTCTCAAGTGAAAAAAAAGCTATTGGTAGAGGAGACTGAAAGAAAAACGAACAACTTTTTTCCCTTGGCATGATTACGAATAAAAGTTCACAGTTCAACTCACAGATTCCATTCGTGAATTGAATGATTGCGAAAAGAGGACGTTCGCCAATCGGTAAACGCTAACAGTGAATAATAACACAGGTTAAGGCAATATGTGCTGATTTTGCAATCATTACTTCAGGAAAGGCACGGATCCATTTCATATTGCCCTTCCCCACCCTGATCTGAGGATAAAAAAAGCAAACGCCTGAATTAACGTGGATAAATAAATACGAACAGATAGATCTATAGATAGATAGTTATGTGTGGACAGGGATATGAACGGACTGAGATATATAGACTTGAACAGATTTAGATATCATCATCATCATCATCATCATCACCAGTCTTTTAATCTTTAATTAATTTGAAAAAATGTCTTAGGTTTTTGGTAAAAAAAAATCTCATGGGGTTGACATTTAATATGTTTGTATACATGTGGGAATGAGTGAAATGGTATCAACGTCTGATGCAAAATAGAAACCTGATATTCCATAGTTCGCAGTTTTTAAGCATGACCACTTTTTATCTAGATTGTAAATTGACCCCCACCAAATTTTTTAAGGAGGGGTTCTTAAAGAAAACGTTTTATTTAAGAACGTTTCTCTTTTTTCCAATGTATATAAACGCCTAATACAATTGGACAGTACCCATGTATAAATGCTCTTTATGATATGTGTGTGAAAGAGAGAGAGACAGATCAATATTTATTGAGATATTAATGTAATTCCTCTATTAGATGATAGGGCTGTTGATGTCAAATGTTGCACCTGCTGTGTGTCAGATGTGTATGGCTTGCATATTCACCACTGGCAACAATCAAAGCAGACCTTACCAGGGCCATTGGCCCTCCCAAAGAGAGAAAGTGTCAAAGAGTTCCTTGCTTGGGCACTTGGGGTTAGGTTGATGGCCACTACCTCTTCTTCTATAGAACAGTTTCTCCTTGATTTCTCATGTCCATCCATCGTCCATGATGTCAATTATTTTTCTTCCATGAAAATGTCTTCTCCACTTTATTCTTCTTTGAATTCATTTGCGATACATGTATGTCATCTAAACATCCGTGTTTCGACGTTGTCGATTAATACGTACACATATACAGATTGATAGATTGATAGATAGATTGATTTGAACAGATAGATAGATAGATTGACTCATGACCAGGCAGACGTATAAATTGTATATATATATATATATATATATATATATATATATATATATATAGAGAGAGAGAGAGAGAGAGAGAGAGAGAGAGAGAGAGAGAGAGAGAGAAAGAGACGGAGACAGATTGACAGATTGACAGACAGACGGATAGATCAATAATTAAATAGATAGAGACGTATAAGAAGATTGGGATAAATGAATTGATAGATATGAGAAGATTGAGATAGATGAAAATTGATATAAGCAGACTGAGATACACAGATGGATAGACAACAATTTTGACTGACAGAAACACTGTTAAATAGACGCACAAATAGACGGACAAGTAGTTAGATATCAACAAAGTGTGATGGATTGATAGAAACGCAGATAGAAACACCGATATGTAGATAGAGAGAACAATTAATACAAATGCACATGGGTAGATAGATGGACATACATACAAACAAACATACTGATAGTTAAGTAGATTATAGACAGACAGAATAGAGAAAGATCGATGGAAATGAACATACAGACAATAATGGGTCAAGCATCCTCTTGTCAACATCAGAAAATTGCAATTATTTGCAAATTTTATGATTCTCCCCGTTTAATGTTTGACGACGAGACAAACCATTCCCTCGAAACGTTTAACGGGAAGAAACACGATCCATTTTTCCAAAATCCTGTATTTCCATATTGTTCATTAATAGATAGACGGACAGACGGACAGACTGATACACTATCCATTTCAATCTATTATATTTTTGTATTTTTCTGTCCGTCTATTTATCTATCTATCCATCTATTTCAAAGTTCAAAGGGATATTAAAAAGAATTGTAGTAGTATTACTAGTTATGGTAGTAGTAGCACAGATTCAGGAAAGGGATGGCTCGCCAAATCTGGCTATTGGAGTTTACATTTTGTGAGTTTAAATTGGATTGAGTGAACAATCTCTCTCAATAATTTGTTCGGGAACCTTAGTGTGTGGTTGATTTTTTATTAGTGGGTTTCATATGAGTTTGTATTACACTTTTAGTCATAATGTTAGCTGGAAATTGAGAAGTTTAACCAATTTTAGTCATTTTAGAACAGTTTCTGTTATTGATAACGGATGATACGTGGTATCACTGTAGAAAACGCTTGATACATCATCTATTGATTATATTAGGTGTTTTCATTTAATGATATTACATATTTTCTTCCTTACTCTCCTGTTATTTGAATAAATGGAACCGATTGACTGAAAATGTCTACAAGAGATGTGTAGACGTATGTAAAAGCTGTTACCACGATATTCAACCTCGACAAAACCAATATTTTTGAATCACATGAACATGGATGATGTTTTATATTTAATAAGATCCGATATCTAATATTTTGTCCATCACCAGAACTTGGTCTGTCTTGAGTGGATTCTATTGACTTTGGTCAACATGTTCAGTTGTCAATGGAGATAGAAGTATTTGCATGAATGAGAAATGTTTGGCAATGTGATTGATAATTGCTTACTTGGCAGACAGCAGTTTCCTCCTTTTGTGTGAAGTATCTCATCTCATGACAACCACTAAATCGACCAAAACTTAAGATCAAAATCTGACAAATTATTCAAATATTTGTTTTAGACACTCTAGTACCTTGATAACGAATAAATGACACACGTATCAATATTGCCACGCCGTAGGTTTCTAAGTGACACGTCTGCAATACTATCTTTAATCTCATTTCATTATCCTAGATTTGTCAGTATGTTTGGAAATTTCAAGTTACAATTTATTAAACTCCTACTTGTATAAGTGTTTCAGAAAATAGACCGTTTATCTATCAGTATTTTCACAAAATAAGATATGTTTATATCTCACGCAAAAACAATGGATGTGCTTAATTAACAAAATTTACTCATTTTTGTAATAATAATTTTGATTTCATATTGATAACATACGCTTTTGATCGTAGATACTTTCGTTTTATAACTTTGTTTTGATTAAATGAACGTTCTATCAAATATGAACTACATATTTATTCATTTGTTTATCAAAAAACTTAGAAGTACATGTTTACTTATTTTTGGTGAAAACCTAAGATCTCAAAAACTTTTGATTGTAGGAAAATATTTATTTCGATCGAAAAATTGATAGAAACTACTTATCTAAATATATTTTGCAAAAAAAAGATGAAACTTTGGAAAAAGACAAAAAAGAAACTATGTATTTATCTGAAAAAAAGTGTGATCATATATACGGATATATAATTGTGTATTTATTCATTTTTGTAAGAAAACTGGTCGGATGAAATCAACGAATATGGAAGAACGTGTTTATTTACTTTTTGTAGTTAAAAAGGTTGGATCAACTAAAAGACTATGAAAGCGTGTATTTATTCATTTTTTTTAAGAATAAAAACATTGGATCAAATCCATGTATCTATTATTTTTCTGTCAGAAAGAGGGTTGGATCAATAATACAAACATGATACTCTGTATCTATTTTTCGTAAGAAAGAGGGTTCGATCAAATAAACGAATATGATACTAAAAGGTTTTGTCAAATAATGTTCATTCATTATAACCTTCATGACCTGTCGGAATCTACTGAGAAAAATAATTTTCAAACGAATTACAATCCAGCAGTTGGGTAAAATTAGATTGGAGACAAAGCAGAAAAAATTATTTTCAAAATATCTATTTATTTATTTATTTCTATTGCAATTTGCAATTTTTGGAACAATGTGTTTTTATGTACTTGGGTAAAAAGCACAATTTCTCCGTGAACAGATTATTTAATTTTCTGAGGATAGTGAACTTTCGAAAATGTTCAATTGAAAAAAAAAAACACATTTTCTATTTTGACTTCTTAGTTGGATTTAATGCCTTCAAATCCAACGAAAGTAACTTCCGGTTGTAATATGATAAATGATAATTTTTTGAAGTTGGGAAAACAGCTGATGGTAATTTTATGACATCCGATATCAAGGAAAATATGTTCCTTTCAATGTTTGAGTGCCGCCTGTCTATTTGACCCCAAATGTAGAAATGTCATAAATAAAATAATTTCATCGATTCGACGTAACACAGGGGAGTGACGTGCAATTAGGATTGTTATAAAGAGAACGATCCGGGGACCAGAAAGGGTTGTAAGCGGTGTACAAGTCTGTTTGTGTGTGTGTGTGTGTGTGTGTGTGTATGTGTGTGTGTGTGTGTGTGTGTGCGTGTGTGTGTGTGTGCATTAATTTAAAACAGTTTATATCCACACTTCTGTATATCGACACATCACATGCTAAATAAGTTCACTTAGTTACTGGATACGAGACACTGTCATCAAAACTGTTACAAAAATTGTCAACATTTGTAACTTCGGTATTCACGTTACTCCAGCTGGCTGATTGGCTGGCTATATGTATGTATGTATGTATGTATGTATGTATGTATGTATGTATGTATGTATGTATGTATGTATGTAAATAAAGGCCGTACTAATAAATCTGAAGGGCTGAAAATCTAGGAATTAACGCCTTACAATGTCTTGAAATTGCAGTTCTTTTGATTATTCGTTGAACAAAGCTTTCTCCAATTTTTGATAGATCAACCCCAACCAAGCATTCTGACAAAAGATAAAGTCCTATGACAGGTTCTATTGAGTGACTAATCTGAATGGCTTCTTCTCTATTTGTACACCGTTAGTTTCATATTTATGTTGTCTGATAAAACAAACATATGAATAATTTAGACGGATGGAGAAAATCTTACGTCAAATTCTTCATTAACTTATGGGTATTTTTTCGATTGTAATATTAGCAGGGATTCTCTTCTGTTTCATTTCAGAGACCGAAGTAATGGATTAAATATTGAAATAATCATATATTTAAAATTTAGCAACATGGGGTGATAGATTTGTATCATAAATAGTTCATTCCCTGTGAAGAAATCATTGATATATTCAGATTTCTATGAGCTAGGTGATCTTGAAAAAAATTATATATATATATATATATATATATATATATATATATATATATATATATATATATATATATATATATATATATATATACATATATATATATATATATATACATATATATATATATATATATATATAGAGAGAGAGAGAGAGAGAGAGAGAAAGAGAGAGAAAGAGAGAGAGAGAGAGAGGGATACAGAGACGGAGACAGAGACAGAGACAGAGAGAAAAGATTTACAATTTCGTTTCATTTATCCATGAATGTTTATCTATCCGTCCATCTGATAACTTTCTATTTTCAAATATCGAGCTCAATCATTATTGATGAATCAAACTATATATATATATATATATATATATATATACATATATATATATATATATATATATATATATATATATATATATTCATATACATAGGAAAAATGGTTGGTAAATTCGGCAAAAGGGTCGAATAAATTCAAAAGCAGTATAAAAAGGAAAAGTTAACCATTTTGTTATGTTTTTTTGGTATGGAAGTTTTTCATAAGCCTGACCAGGTTGAGGTTCGTACACGTCTTCAGAAGACCGATGTGATTTGTTTCATCATTTTCCACTGTTCATAAGAGGGGATTAAATTCTGGTCATTGGTGCATCAATCTTGATTTTGATTCAAATTCCTATGATGTGATAATATTCTAGTTGTTGGAAAGAGGGGGGTTGATGCCTAACTCCCTCTGAAGATAGAGGCAAAGGGCCAAAGTATTAATTTGTGTGTGTGTGTATGTGTGTGTGTGTGTGTGTGTGTGTGTGTGTGATCACAGTGTTGCTTAATTGTATTGTGGTATAGTAAGTGATAATGTCAGTACATGGGAGAGAGAGGTAAAGGGTTGGAGTATCAATGTGTTGAAATATGTGTGTCCATGGTATAGCTGAATTGTATTTTGGTATGATTATAGGTTTGTGTAGTAAGTTATAATGTTAGTCGGTATATGAGATAATCAATGTTTGTGCATGTGTGTGCTCACAGTATAGCAGAATTGTTTATAGGTTTGATAATAGATTTGTTTAGTAAGTGATACTCTGAATGTGTAGGATTTTTATTTCAAATACGTCACTGCATGTAGGATTTTGAATAAAAAAGGAAAGGGGCCTATGATTTCGAAGGCAATCGGTGCTGAGGTCTTAACTCCAAAATGAAGAATCGTACAATTGATAAGAATATAGTGTGGGTTTTAGAGATTGAATGGACTTTGTTCCCTCTTTTCTTCAACGTGTTAGTGATCATTGTGTAGAAAAGGAAAACTGATAAATTTGAAAGAATATTTATCTCCTATTAATCGTATTCATTGGCTGAAATTTGGTCTATTGCATTTGGTTATCTATCTCTCTGGTTCTGTTCTTTCAGAGAATGCAGCTTGTGTCAGTATCCTTCTTTCAATTTGGAGGTTGGCATTTACTTTAACTTGTGCAGGATTTGGTGAGGATTTTGTTCATGAAGGAGTCACTTTCAAGAATGTGGGTGTCTTATATTGAAAAAAACAAACTTTAGCGTTATTGTTTATCTAATTATGTGGCTTTTTTCAATTATAGCTTTGATGAAGGAGAAAAATAGTTTTGTTTAATTAGATATTTTTCTAGTTCCTCGAGTCTAGGATTTGGAGCTCTCAGTTCGGATCGTATTGTTTTTCAAGCGTTGGGCTAGGGAAAATAGTATACTGACCTTTGAGTGTTTAGAGTAGAATAGCAATTAAGTTTTACTTTCCTTTGGCTTGTAATGCATGTCGGTTAATATTTTTCTTCCATTTTTTTATGATTTTACAGTCTAAAAGTAGTATTTTGTGTTCGTTAAATTCCATTGTAAAATTGATGTTGTACGTAATTTGATGTGTGATGCAGATGTAGAAGTTCCTCTTTCGATTTGTTCAATATTAAGAAACATTTTTCTGAAAAGCGAGCCCACGATTTTTTGAAAGATTTTGAAAATTCAGGTCCAAATCTTATGTATACCCTTGACTTTAGTTTTCTTCCTAGGTTGCGTATGTGGATGCGACCTCAGTTCCCATCGCCGTTCTCCTAACATGCTTGAAAAAGTTATCGTTGAATGCGAAGGCATTGATCTCTAAAATGAATTGCATGTATCAAAGTGTTAAATCTTAATTCAATCTGTTCGGTTTTTCATTGGGGTAATAATTCAGCCAGAATTTCGATGCGTTTAGTCATAGTTTGTGGCTGATTTTCGAGTTTAAGGACTCCAAATCAGAGGAGGCTAAGAGGTCATTGTTTTCAGTTGTTTTTGGAAGTTTTCTTTTAAAATTAGTCATGTCTTTCAGAAAGCTTGGGACACATTTGGTTGGAGGTTTTAGTATTATATCAAGAACATTGCTTAGCATTCTTGTTAAGCATGATTGTCCTCCTGTTATCGGGTGTAGTTTCAAATCTTCGTTATTCGGTGTAATTACCTCTAGCTTTCTTTAACTTCATTTTTTTAGGTATTTGCGTTCTTTATCTATTAGACATTTTTTCTTTTGTTTTACGTGTCTGTTATATAAAGTCCAATTTCTTGTGTTAAGGTCAGTGTTTAATTGCTGGTAGTTGATGGTATACAAGAGAATGTTTTCTGAGATTGATTTGTTGTAGGCTTTGTCCCGTATGACGACTGCACCTCTGTAATATGCCTCTTTGATGATTATTGAGTCATCAGCAGATAAAGTTTGATTAGCTTTCCTTCGATGTCAGTTTTGATGTATGATGTTGTGGTGTCGAGTGAAGGAGATTCTACATTTTTAGCAAAATTAAAGTTATGTTCCTGTTTGTGGATGGGGTAAAGAAGCTTTTATTCCTCACCAATGTGTCATCACCTTTTGTTTTTTATCGTAGAAAAATTCAACCAGTCTTATTTTCATACTAAATTCTGAGAGGTCTCGGTATAGTTTCATCATCCGTCGGCTCATGTTACGCTTAATAAAAGAAATAGGAAGGAACAAGCGATGTGTTGTCATCGAAGGTGTGGCATTATTAAAACAGAAACAAAAACAACTGCTGTCATAATAGAATGTGAGAGTTCCACATTTTTATGTGAAAAAAAAAAAAAATGCCACCCTAAAGATTGCTATTCTCGATATTTATCGAAAATAACCAACTTGGAATACTTCAATATCTTAATATGTTACAAGTATCATAATCAATTTACACAAAGAAAGCCCACTTCCTCTTCCTGATATCTCTCCTGCTTCTTCCTTTCCTGTTACTACTACAACAGATACTGAACGCAACTTCTTGTTCTTGTTTTTTTACGGATTGAAACTTGAATACAGTGGTTTTCATTGTTATCTTTTCTGTCGTGTTTTTCTTTTTTCTGGTGAATATTTGTTTTCCTGTTGACATGTCGATGATAATTTTGTTCTCTTATTCAAAAAATTGTTTGTTACTCAAGATTATGTATATTATCTTTTGTTTCTCACCTAAACAATGAATAAATTTCTTTGATATATATTTCTGTGGCACTGCTTTTCCAATCATTTCCCATGTTAGGATTAAATTAAGACACATTTCTTTTTCTTTTGTTTTTTTCTTCTCGTGTCAGTTTTGTGTGGAAC
This sequence comes from Thysanoteuthis rhombus, assembly GCA_963457665.1. Taxonomy (NCBI): domain Eukaryota; kingdom Metazoa; phylum Mollusca; class Cephalopoda; order Oegopsida; family Thysanoteuthidae; genus Thysanoteuthis; species Thysanoteuthis major. Next base: position 82,357,049 of record OY735201.1, read on the forward strand.
ACATTCACTGTTTAGTTGAATATTACCTGGCGTAATGAGTTTCTTTTGGTCTTATAGTAATGGATTTGGAATTCGTTTTATTATTGATGGTGGGTCGTTGTTTAATGTAATTACAGACAGGACGCTGCAGAAGAAAATTATTTAATCAGTTTTCTTTTTAAAATGTTTAAAAGATTCAAACAGATTTTTTTAAAAACGTATACAAGCATATGGGAGGAATGGTTTGTGTATGTGTAAGCACAAATGTGAATGTGTGTGAGTGCGTGTGTGTGTGCATGTGATTCTTTTACTCAAAAGACAACAAAATTGCACTCGTGAATGAGAAATGCATTTGAGTTCACATCTGTGAATATGTACACATGTGCTTACATGAATACATATGAATAAGTCTGGAATCTAGGGATAGCGTTGTCAATATGTAAGACAATACCTTGATAAATAAACACAGGGCGTTATTCAAAGTGAGATGAGCACATAAGTCGGATTGGTGGGCCAAAAAATCTTGTAGCGTTTCTTCGTTTCTTTGATAACAGCTAACCGTCGATAAGCTATTAAGACTGGCCAGAAATATTCAGATTTTGAACACAACTACCTACTTCCATTGTCCCCACCGTAAACCATTTTTTCATATGCGAAAATCAGTTAGTTAAGTATCGCTTTGATGTCGAATTGTATCATTTTATCAACAGCTTCCAATAGTCCCCTGAGGAACTATTCTTTTTATATGAGCAGCTGCAGCAGCTATTTCAGATGAACTGCTAGAGCAAGCCCTTTCCCTAACTCCCCTTTTACGATTTCACGTTGTTTCGAGCTATTTTGCTTAATTGTACCTGTATGAACTCGAGCTGATTGCGTCTCTAAGCCAGATTCTGTTTAGTTGGGGTTGAATTAACTGACAAGAAAATTGGTGGTTAAATTTGGGATGCCTGATATCAAATTACTGTTTATTTCAAAACTGCATTGATATTCTTGGATGTGGTCGTCTTTTCACAAAGGTTTTTCCTTGAATTTGCTTCTCTAGCCAGAATGAAATCTTTTCTAAAACCGGTAGAGGCTTGCGTTTGTATCCTCTAGTTTTACTGTACAAAGATGAACCCAGCAGGGAATTTCGAGCAATGAGCATCAGTATCCATTATATATACACACACACACACACACACACACACACATATATATATATATATATATATATATATATATATATATATATATATATATATATATATATATATATATGTACATTGTTTGAGATTATAGAATCTCAATACCAATTGGTCTGCACAATTTTTCTCTTGGTCAAAGTCTATGGATAAAATTGTTCTAATCTTTATATGTGAGATATATTTCCCCGTTTCAGCGGCTTTACTGAACTCTCTCTCTCTCTGACATCTGATATATTCTGTGAGGATACCATATGCAAGTGGCAAACTTCAGATACAGATATTATATAGTTTATTATAAAACTAAAGTAGCAATGGGTAGTCCCATTGAAATAAAGTCAGACAACCGATTGATATGATAACTCACAACAGGGACCCCTACGGATCACTTGTGAAACTGTGGCCAGCAAAAAATAAGATGGCGTAGCAAACTAGACAAATCCAGAATTTACTGGCTCCACGACATTCCTGCTATAAAGGTTTGGCGAATGTTTTCGAGGCTATGTGCAACAACAAACGCTAAAATGATGATGATTAGGATACTTCGATTAGTCAGGTCAATTTCATCCGATTTTTTACAATATTCAAAATCGAACTGTCCAAAGTGCTATTACAGTTTAATAATTTTGTTTTATATTTTCACTCAGTTACATCGATTAGAGCAGCAATGCTTATGTGTACTACGTCGAAACCCACTCTACCAAAAACCTCACTATGAATAGGTAGTCAAGTATGTCTTCTTCTTTGGTGTAATACTAAAGTGTCAAAAAAGAATTCTAAGGCCATGAAATGATTTTGGAAAATGCACATCGCAGTCGACGATGTGAAGGCAAAGTAATCTAAATCCATGCTAAATAATGATGAATATCCTTTAAAAGATACTTAGCGTTCAAGCTGACCCACAATTTTTTCGGAACAAAACGATTGTCCTCAAGCGATTTTTGTCGCCGGCGAACGATATTTGTTTAATATCAAGATTCGATAATGACTGAGCCCCCTTTTTAGTCACGTGACACGTGTTATGTACATTTTGACCTGGGACTTCACTGAGTCAACGGAGTACGCCGAGAGGTGAGACAACAGTCGTCACTTTAACCCAGAGAAGAAAGGTCGTCCTGCTCTTTTGCCTTACAGCCAACTGGAAACCCTCCGTCTGTTTTTGACTCACCTCGTAGCTTGCATCAACTGGGTTGCATTTTCTGACATATTTAATAAATCATGCAAGCCTGGAATGGTACTTTAATAACAAAGAAATGTAAACAAAAACTCAGAATCGTTATAACTGTAGTACTTTGCTTCCTTTAGTCTCTTTACGCTAACCCACAAATCACGGGTCCTGTAGTTTAGCTTCTGCATTTCTAAAAACGCTCTTTTTGAAACATTTGCAATGACAGAACGGAAAAAAAATCATTGTACAAAGATAATTGGATGTCAGATGTGAAAGATTCCGGCAGAGGAATTTTATTGAGCCTAACGCAAAATAATGTTAATAACAGTATTCTTAGCAATACATTGTCATCTCGGATACAAGTCAAGTCTCCTAGACAATGTTAACTAGTGGAAAGTAGTGAATGCCCTTACGCTGGCAATTGCAAAGCCATCTCTGCAAGGGCCTAATTTTTAATTTAAGTAGACACTTTATTTTAATCGCACTTATTGCATTTTGGAATCACGCTATTGAATGGAAGGAAAGGCTTAAGTTTGACGTAATAGTGATATTGTAAATATAGCCCCTCTAAACCCTTCTTTCTCGTCCATTGCGCATGTATAACAATTTAGTGCCGAATGTGGAGCTGCACCAATGTTGAAGTAAGGATGCATTTCTTTTCAATGTATAATAGTATGGATAGCACATTATTAGAACAGCCATCTAAAACCATTACTGTTTTTTAGGAGAACCAAAAGTTCCGATTTCTCCCAGTACGTCCATAAAGTCGGAAGCGAGTTCTTCCTGATAGAGAGGCGACTTAATGAATGTTTTGAAGGAATGATAGTACTCTGAGTATTTTGTATCCTATTCCCAACGTGCAATATCCTCCAAAAGATGTTTGTTACTATTTCTTCTCTTTTCCCCTATGTACAAATATTTCTGTAGTCCTGTTTCTTTGTTCAATTTATTTGTTTTGTAAACAATTTTCGCTGATCATTGGACGATTTTTTCATTCATATAAAACGAGTATATTATTATTATTATCATTATTATTATTATTAGTATTATTATTATTATTATTATTATTATTATTATTATTATTATTATTATTATTATTATTTGGAATCTCACACCAGTTGCCTGGTGGTAACCGCTGGAGTTTGAGTGACAGCAAGTCTCCTCAAGTCTCCAGCCCTCCTCTCCTAGTACTCATAGGTCGCAGTAATTCTGCGATTCACAGTTTCACACCGGTTGCCCAGTGGTTATCGCTGGAGGCTGAGTGACAATAAGTGTCCTCAGGTCTTCACCTAACGTCTCCTCTTTCTTTCGCATATCATGACAGAGCTACGATTCGTTGCAGTCCTTATATCTCTAGTACCTTCCTCAGTATCCGTGCAGTTCCAAGTAGCGCTGTGGTCTGTACGGTCTCTATCCTCCCCCTAATCCCGATCTCCTCCAGTCTCTCCCTCAGCGTTTTGGGGACAGTTCCTAGTGCTCCCACTATGACCGGTACTACCCTGGTTTTCATGTTCCACATTTTCTTTAACTCCCTTGCTAGGTCCTGGTATTTTTCCCATTTTTCACCCTCCTTCTTTACTCTATGGTCTGCAGGTACAGCAACGTCTACTATTTGGCAGGCCTTCCTTTTTTTGTCTACTATTACTAAATCCGGCCTTCTTGCCTGGATGAGGTGGTCAGTTTGGATGTCAAAGTCCCACAGTAGTGGTTGTCATTCTCCAAAACTGCCTCTGGCTTGTGCTGATACCACTTTTCCCCATGGTTGAATCCCATTTGTTTACTTAGTTCCCAGTGTATCATCGTTGCTACTCTATCGTGTCTATGCTTATACTCCTTCTGGGCGAGTTGGCTACATTCACTAGTTATGTGGTTTACTGTCTCATCTCTTTCACCGCACATGCGGCATTTGCTGTTTGTCTGTGTTCTGTCGATTTTTGCTTTTATGTAGTTTGTCCTTATGCTTTTGTTTTGGGCTGCCATGATGAGCGATTCTGTTTCTTTCTTAAGGTTTCCCTTTCGTAACCACGTCCATGATTTCTCGTCTGCTATATCTTTTATCTGTCTTTTAAACTCGCCGTACAATTTTTTCCCTTCCCACTTTTCTTTTCTAGTTTGCTGTACTGTTCCATTGTTTTCTACTTTATTGTTTGTTGCACTATCCCTCGCGCTCTTTATGATTTCTTCACTATTTGTTTGCACATATCTATCTAGGACTACTTTAGCTCTCTGGACACAATCTTCTATGCTGATGAGCCCCCTACCACCTTCTTTTCTCTTAACGTATAGTCTATCTGTATCATCCCTAGGGTGTAATGCTTTATGCATCGTCATAAGTTTCCTTGTTCGCCTATCCATTGATTGGAGCTCTTCCTTTGTCCATCCTAGGAATGGTCCTGAATACCTAACTACTGACACAGCCCAGGTGTTCATTCCTTTTATTAGATTTCTGCTATTTAATTTGGTTTCTAATATTTTCCTTATCCTTCTGAGGTATTCTCTCTTAATTTTCTCCTTCATTTCTTCCCGTTTTATCGTGTCACATTCAAGGACACCTAGGTACTTGTATCGGTCTTGTGCAGTCAATAACCTAATCTTGTTGTTGTCCGGAAGTTCAATTCCCTCAGTTATTGAAAGCCTTCCTTTATGCATCACCATGATTGCGCATTTTTCTATCCCAAACTCCATTCCTATGTCCTCACTATATTCCCTTACTTCGTTGAACAGAGTCTCAAGCTCTCCCCTGTTTTTTGCAAACAATTTAATATCGTCCATGTACATTAAGTGGTTGACCTTTCCTTTTGTTTTAGAGAAGTGGTATCCTTTGCTGTTTTTCAGGATTCTGTTAAGCGGTATCATTGTTAGAACAAATAATAGTGGGGACAACAAGTCTCCTTGGAAGATTCCCCTTTTTATCCCTACCTCGGCTAGTTTGTCCCCTGCGGCTGTCAAATCTACTTTCCAGTCTTCCATTGAATTACCAATGAATTTAACCACCGGTTCGCTAATTTTGAACATTCTAAGGCATTCGAGTATCCAGCTATGTGGAATCATATCGTATGCCTTTTTGTAATCTATCCATCCCATTGCGATATTCTTTCTCCTTTTCCTTACTTCTTTTAAGATCATCTGGTCTATGTAGAGTAAATCGTTTGCCCCTTTGGTTCCTATCCTACACCCTTTCTGTTCTTCTGGTAGTAGCCCCCTTCTATCCATTGACATGTATATTCTCTCTGCTATTTGCCCGGTCAGGATTTTCCACATAAGTGGTAGGCAAGTGATTGGTCTATAGTTGCTTGCTATGTTCCCCTTCCCCAGGTCTTTTTGGATGAGGGTGGTTCTGCCTTTAGTCATCCATTCTGGTGCTTTGCCTTCATTTAGACAATTTTGGAGTAGGTGGGTGAGTCTGCCGTGTAACGTGGTGAACTTTTTGAACCAATACCCATGGATCCCGTCGGGACCCGGTGCTTTCCAGTTGGCTACTTTCCTAAGAGTATGTTTCAATGTGGTTTCATTCAGTACTATTGGTTCTCCCTTGTCTATATCTTCTAGTTCTTTTCTCATGTTTCCTAACCATTGCGGTGTTACATTGTGTCTTTTTGGGTGCCCCCATATGCTATTCCAATAGTTCTTGGCCTCTGTGGCATCTGGTTTTATGTCCTGCCTTCTTTCCCCATTTAAATCTTGGTAAAACTTTTTCTCATTGTTTTGGAATGTGCAGTTTTGTGTGTATTGGGCTGTTCTTAGTCTGTATCTTTTTAGTCTTGCCTCTTTAGCTAGTCTTTTCTGGTGTAACTCTTCGACTACAGTTGCGAAGCCTTTTTGCGCTACCTTGTATTTGTTATAAAGTCTTACTCGTGGTCTGTCTGTGTGTGGTGTATTTCTAAGCAGTACTTCGTCTCTCTGTAGTTGGGAGATCTGCCTTTGTAACCTTCTCTCCCAGTTGGGTTTCCCTTCCCTATTATTGCTCAGGTTCCTATCTTGTGTTGTGAAGCTTTGTGCTACCATTTTCACCCCTGCGTAAATTAGGTTGTTGAGTTCTAGGAGGGTGTCTGTTTCTATGTGCTGTAAGAGACAGTTGACCTGTTCGGTCACTTCTCCGACTTTCTTTCTGTCTTTGTCTCTTAGGGAGGGGAGTGTTGTTTTCTCTCCTCGCATGATCTCTTTCAAAGCTTGTATTTTGGTTTTCTCTTCTTCCGTTGGTGCCTCGTCATCACCCTCTGGTGCGTAGCTTACTGTGGGGGTCTCATGGGGGATTATTCTAGTTTTGTTATTGGTACTAGTTGTGCTGGGGGGGGCATTCTTCAGATGTGTCACCTGAACCTCTCTCTACATTAATGCGAATCTCTAGTAGTTCAGTCTCAGACAGCCATTTCTTCTTTTGAATTTGCTATAGTTGGTCAGCAAGGCGTTGGTTCGATACTTCCACAGCAGATTTTTCCCTCCATATTTGGAGCATACGCTCTCTATAAGATCGCACTGAAGGCTTGCTTTTATAGTAACAGTACATAACTAGTCTATTCTCTTCCCTTGTCCATCTCTTTCTCTTGTTCTTTATAGCAGTCACCCCGTGAGGACTGCGCTTTCCCTGGGTGTCATTAGTGGTACACGAGTTTTGGCCAACAGTAGCTGTGTGACGACTGTGTCCCTCCTGAAGGCCATTAAGGGTACACGAGCCGAGATTTTGGCCAGCAGTCACAGGATGACGACCGGGTCCCTCCTGGTGGCTAACAAGGGAACACCTACCGGTTACGACACACAGGTCTTGGATCTGTGCCCCGTTTTTTGCGGTAAAATGGTTTGGTTGTACTGTCATGATTGGGGTTTTTGGTTCTTTGGAGGTAGCACCAGACCTTGGTGGGTTGGTTAAGACCAATGTGAGTCGGAAGTAACCCAAGAGCCCCACCGGCCCTTTTGGTTCTTTTAAGGTAGCGCCAGACCTTGGTGGGTTCATTGAGACCGATGTGCACAGTGGTAACCAAAGAGCCCCACCAGCTCCTACCACCCAGGGTATGGCCTCACAAGGACAAGCCATTCAGGCTTGCAGAGATATCTATTTAGGGATATGACATTTACCTGATTGTTGAACTAAAGAAAAAAACACTAAGCCTTTTTCTTGGGGAGGGGGGGGTTACATACATTAAAGATCATATGTCTCCCTTAGATGTTTTAAGTCTCGACTTGTATAAGTTTCGATATTCGTTGTTTTTTCTTCCAATGCCGGGTGGATGGATGGCCAAGCGACCACAGCCAATTTATACTATACTAATCTCGAGGGAGGGGGTTGCAAGTGGAAAAGTTCATTCACACACACACACATATATATATATATATATATATATATATATATACTCGCCCCTCGCTTTTCTATACTTCTATGGGACAACTCATTTTGAATTATAAATTATAAATATAATAATTTTAAATTTAATTTTAATTCCACTTACCCACGTGCAGGTCCAAAAAACAACTTTTTTCGACTTGGCAGTGGCCTTTTCATTGCAAGAGAAAATTTCTCAGACTTACAAAGAAAACCATCTCAGAGGTACAAAGATACCATCAAAATATCAAGAATAATCAACCAAAGTAAAATATCATTAAAATGTTCGAAAATAATCAGAGTTCATCTCAAAGCCAAACGTTAAGTATCATTAGAATCTAAAGAAAACTTCTTTAACTAAGCCCAGAACAAAATCATCAGGGGCAGCCTGTAGTCAAAATAGCATTGTTATTATTAATATCATTATCATTATTATTATTATTATTATTATTAATAATAAGACATTCAATCACAGAGTAAATTTTAAAATCTAGCCTGAGTTAGTTAGGTCTTCAAAGTAAGTCACCAGAATTCATCTTGAAAAGGAAGGAGGCCTTTTTGTCAAAAAATGTGGGAGGCTGTCTTCGATATTCGTTGTTTTTTTCTTCCAATTATTATTATTATTATTATTATTATTATTATTATTATTATTATTATTATTTTGAATCTCACACCAGTTGCCTGGTGGTAACTGCTGGAGTTTGAGTGACAGCAAGTCTACTCAAGTCTCCAGCCCTCCTCTCCTAGTACTCATAGGTCGCAGTAATTCTGCTTTCCCTCTAAGTCTGGTAAAACTGTATTTGGTCGGGCACCACATATATGTTTAGCAAGTTTTATCCACACCCTTTTGCGCCAAGTTAGTCTTTGAAGAGGCCTAGGTAGAAAACAGAGCAAATTCTGGTGGAAGTCCTCCACTTCTGTTGGTAAACCCCAGACGAAAAAGTGATGCGTCTTGGAAGAAAACGTAAAGTATTAGCCTTTCTATATCTCCGAGATCAGCTAACAGCATGCAAAACCAACAGTGTTTCTTCACAAATTCTCCTCCCCTTCCTCCTCCTCCTCCTGCTACTACTACTACTATTACTACTACTATCGGACAAGATAATTACTATGGACTGCCATTGCTTACATTCATTCCCGTTTCCCTCTAACTGGAAACTAAGTAAATATTTTGTTAAAAAAAATGAAAGTTTGGCAGTGTTTAGTTAGGGTAATCAAGAGACTCATATATGATCAGTGCAAATCAATGTAGTCCCCTACATTCGTTTCAGGTTCTTTCTTCCAGAGACGAAAATTTCCGGCCTTAAAAAAAGAAAACAAATAATGTGTGTATTTGAAATGTCTGTATTCATTCTTTGTATGAGTGGTTTGAATACTTCATACCATGAATGTACTTCTTATATAGGTTCTGTGCAGTTGAACCTTTTTGTCAAAAGTTAGTTGGCAAAGAAGGCTTTGTGACTGGTGGGGACGGTACAAAAAAAATCCTTATTCTCTTTCAAATATAGATGTGTATGACCGATGTCATTACCATTGGTCCCCTTTTCAGTCACCGTTTCTCTGTTGCTACTCTATTAACAATCCACGCGTCCGTATTTATGGCGCGTTGATGTTGTTTGATTTTGATTTTAGTGTTCTGGCATAAAATGCTACTGGAGTTTAGGAGCGATAATGATGCTCACTGTATGAAAATATACTTTACATAGAAATATATGTGTGTGTGTGTGTGTGTGTGTGTAGAGAGAGAAAGAGAGAGAGACAGACAGACAGAGACAGAGAAACAGAGAGAGACAGAGACAGAGAGAGACAGAGACAGAGAGAGAGACAGAGTCTGACAGAGAAAGACAGAGACAGAAACAGAGACAGAGAGAGACAGAGAAAGAGAGAGAAAGAGAACATACAGTCCGACAATGCATTAATATGATAGACATTAACAAAGACAAAGGCATAAGTAAAAAGTATACGTAAAAAAGTACATGAAATGAAAAAAAAATAACAACAAAGAAAGACTAGTAACAGTACGACAATATGTGCATGTGTATGCTTGTGTGTCTGGATGAGGATATGTAAATGTGTCGAGATGACCATCAATCAAAAGTTGAACGTAATAAAACAAGACATACATAAACACAAAAATGAGGTAAAAAAAGGGGACAGAGAAAAAAGAGAGGGGATGCAAAGAAGGGGGAAAAAGGAAACAACGGAATAAAGGAGAATAACATGTAATGATACGAAATGGATACCGAAATAACATAAGTTAGATGGTAACTACAATAAGACATTTAATTTTATTAATGAAATAGATAAAATATACTGAGGAAAACGGAAAAATACACTCAAAAATCTTTTTAGACACAACACTCATAGACACAAACTATGACAGTATAAGGAATTAATGACATTTAGTGAAACTGATTTCATGCGTTTATGATTTTGACTGACTTGAATGCCTGAAACAATTGAGGCGAGAAACAATAAACATGACATTCACAACAATTGCGGACTAAAATTTTTCCCTAATGAAAGTCGACCACTTTTAGCCATTTGCAAGGAAATAATTGTCGTGACACAAATACAATGTCACTTATCACTTTGTATCATATATATATATATATATATATATATATATATATATATATATATATATATATATATATATATATATATATATAAAAAGAAAAGAGGAGAAGGACAAGTCATCTACTGATTACATCTTTTTTTTAATCATCCTAATTGATCACCTCAAAACAATCGTTGATCACCATGCCAATAGATGTTTGTCATGTGATGATTCCTATTAAGTGACTAACCAGACGTACCCCATTTTATTTTATCCCAGTTCGCAATTCAACAGGACAATTCCATTTACAGTCAATTTTCTAACATGCCACGTTTCCAATTGAGACAATGGACTGACTATGACATCCACTTTAATTGTCCATTGAACCAATCTTATACAATCCAGGATTCGTGGCCTTGCATATTAACTCAATGACAAAATCATTTCTCGCACCACGGAGAGAGATGGATTGCTATATAGATAATAAGGTTAGTCACTCAATAGAAAATGTCACAACGCCGACATGTTTCGTCAGAATGCCATACTGGAAATGATCAACTAAAAAGTTAGAAAAAAGATTTAATCAGGAATAGGTTGGTTCTCTCGCTTTTAGCTAGACGGTGATCAAAGAAAAAGGTTCAAATTAAAAAGGCACAAGAGGACACAAATTAAAGATCAAAATATTACTTCGCAGATTGAAACCATATCTAAAACCATAATATGAGGTAGATTTAAAAAGAATAAATTTCGAGACTTGACAAAGAGTAAATGTTTGAACTTTCCAGCCGTCTGAATCGATTGATTGATAGATAGAGAGATAGATAGAGAAAGGGGTTGGTCAGAGACAACATTACTCTTCGACTTTATATATTCCACGGGTTGTTCAAACAAGTCTGACATTGTCTAAAACATTTACACATTATGGAAAAAAAACATCCTGATACAAAAAAAAGCGAGCATTTAAAAACGTATCATTGGTGGGATGTTTCGAAAAAAAAGGTTTCTCCTTGGACAGCCCTTGTATTCAATACTCAGTATGAATTCAGTTGGGCCTGTGTATTAGAAACCGTCGACCAAAACGTAATTTTTCCGGCTTTTTAAACTGGTCTCTCGGTCTGGCAATGTCATTATTTACACTAGTGAAAAAAAAATGGTTTCTCCTTGGACAGCCCTTGTATTCAATACTCAGTATGAATTCAGTTGGGCCTGTGTATTATAAACTGTCGACCAAAACGTAATTTTTTCGGCTATTTAAACTAGTCTCTCGGTCCGGCGATGTCATTATTTACACAAGTGAAAAAAAAAACAACAGTTTTCCTTGTTTTTTCCTCTTCCTCCTCCACTACCCTAAAAGTAATTTATGTCAGCAATCTTTTTCAAATCAAGAGATTTTCCAGCGATCACTGTCCAAAAAAAGTTCGAAAACTCATTCATCGATCATTTTTTTCCATTCTTACGATTGATCTCCTTCAACACGGCAAGCTGGAAAAAGACATCGGTTGCCAGATGGTTTTCATTGAATGACTAACCAGATGTGCTTCATTTTCGTATTATCTTCTAAGTGAAACTTACTTTATCGTCAATGAAAGTATTTTGTGGTTATTCACTAGTTACTTCTTATCTTTATTGCAATTTCAATGGAAAAACATTTATAATCAACATGATTGAACAATTAGTTCCTTTATGTACCCTAAAGTTAGGCTTTCAGCAGAAACATCATTTTGTTTGATGAGAGATGAAGAAGGGCGAGGGCAGGAAAGAAAATTGAGTGATTCACTCAAATAAAAATCCTCCAGTAACCAACCATTTTGGGGGTAATGGTAAGGTAATTGGAAATATTTTTAAAGATTGACAATCAATGAGTAAAGTACTTCTCTTGCAACTTGGAGAATCCATTTAGCATGCACTTACATCATAAATTGACCCTCTAAAACGTATTTCAGGGAACAAAAAAGTTTTTTGTACATACTAAGATGTATATGTTAGAATTTTAAGCCTTCTAGCTGCAGCTTATACGCTTGATACATAGATACATAGCCAGCCTATTTGGCCAGCTTAGAAATTGAAGAAACATCTGTTGTCAGTTTCAGCCACAGTTTTGGGTAACAATTTAAAATTGGTAGGTAGAATCATATGAAGAGAGAGGGCGAACAAGTAATAAAAGAGAGACAGATAGTCAGTTTTGTACGTTCATTTCTTTTGCTCTTCCATAATATACATGTATATATGAGTACCGGTACAGGATAGGTGCAACTGAAAATTGCTTCCGTATTGAATAACACTTTCAACGTTTTGCCCACCCCATACACACACACCCATCAACTGCAATACAAGTCGAGCCAGGTATCACACATCAGAATATCAGAGAATAACTTCGAAATAAACTGAGCAAAATAGCTTTAAAAATAGAGAAAATATCAACTGTTGGAAAAAAGATTGTTTAGACTCTTATCATGTGCAAGAGACATTCATAGATAGGTTGATGGAAAGCAGGAGAGAGGAAAAGACCAAGGTGGAAGAGAAAAAAGAAACTTTGACGCATATGGCATTGTTCGTGCGCTTTATATTTTTGGTATTAATTAAATAATAGGAAAATCTATTCTTGAGATTCATTTTTTTTAATACGAAGACAGCTGTTGTTTCGACATCAATTATTGTCGATGGAATTTTTTCAACCAAAAAGAAAATGCATTTAAATATTTGTGCAGATGATATTTCTTTTTTTCCCTAGCGGAATAAAGCATGTGTCTGGCGAGCAACATTCGTCTTTGTGTCAGCACTAGAGATGAAACTATTACCGGTTTCACGATAAATCATGATTTACTTCCCGACAGTTAATATTAACGTACAAAATATAAAATTTCGTTAATACCTCGACGCTGTTTGATCACCAATTACTACTATCATTTAAGCTAATGCAAGGTAAGTTAACTTTTAGTTTAATTTATGATTTAGGAACCACAGAATAAGTAGAAATATGTTTCTTTTCAATCTGACCTTTCAATAGCTCGTAACGTATGTAAACAGAGACTTTCATTATAGGTTGATATCCCCGAAATTTCCAACCGGTGTAAAGAGTCGCAAATGATCGGGACTAATTTAACCAGGAAGAAAATGCCCCAGTACTTTTCAGCGTGTGCCAGTACTTCTACGACACTTTCTATAAATCTTATTAATACTGCGAGGGTATCGCTGACGGATAATTTTGGTCACATTAATCGTTATTTGGAATTCCCATACCTTTTCATCTCATTCCCTCACCTATTTCCTTACTCTCTCACGGCCTCTCTTTCACTCCCTCCCTCCCTCTCAACATATATATATATATATATATATATATATATATATATATATATATATATATATATATATATATATATATATGAATGTGTGTGTGTGTGTGTGTATGTGTAGTCAATAAAGCTTTGCAGCTCCAATCACTGGATACATTTTTTTTTAAAAAGGCTTTTTCAATTTTTTTTGTATCATTTCTCAATATCTGTTTATGTAGTTTACATGAATTTTTTCGGTATTTTTTATGTTTTACACAAATTTTGATTTCATGATATCATATACACATTTTTCCTGTTTTGATCGACAGTTGCTTACCATATAATCGTTTTGGAACATTAAAAATAGATGAATAACATGGCTACCCGGTAATGTTGATCAAGCATCACCAACTCCCTGCTATGAATTTAACATATTGATCATGTTCTACTACATGTAGCTCGTTATTTTTTTAGAACATCCCTATAATGCAAAGCACATGGATGTTCCTTTATACTACACATCATTTTTTTTTAACAAAAACTTACCAACGTAGGTTACTTAGAAAACGCAATTAACCTTTAGGGATTATTAAATATAACATCAAATGTTGCTCGTTTTCCGTGTCACTTCTATTGAGTGTTCACCATGTACATATTAAATCTGTTGTGTCGGTTATAAGTTAATTTGTTTTAAAAGGTATACGTACGATATGGAACTAAAATGAATCTCGTTTGCCGAACAATTAATGGACAAACATTCCATCTCAAATTTTAAAATCCTATTTCAGGGAAGTTAGCTTGCATTCTGTTATGTTTTAATTTCAGTTCAAGATTTTCAGATTACATTGCACCGTATTATTTTTTTAAATCTCCTCCAACCTTAAAAACATAAATTGTCGCTTTATATTCTAATTAAAAATAAAATGGATGTATTGATATATATTGATGATTATGTGTAAACAAATGTTCACGATAGGGCGCAGGATCTATTCCAATGGGAATACCTATAATCTAATGAAATGGTGTACTACTTTCTGTGAAGTTACTTTCCCCAATGAATGACGAACAATCGGCTTGAGTGCAAACTACATCAAGTAACTTCATTTTTGTTTTTCATGAGAAAGCTCGAGAGTATGTCAACCTAATATATTTACTATTTTCGTTCAGCAAAAGCTATGTCTATCATTTTATCTAATTCTGTGATAAGATCATCATGAGATATTTTTGCTAAACAGAATTAAAATAGTAGGGTGAAATAGATTTAGCCTCTTCATGGATATTTATGATATCAAATTCTTCTTTAACCGGCACAGAATTAATTATTATTCCAAAGGGACTTAAATTACTATGGAATTAGCTTTGGATATGGAACTGATGTATTTGATTGTAAATCATTAAAAGCTCTTTTGTATTTGATATCTTATATCAGCTTGAAATAATTTCATAAAAGATTTCCAAAATTAAAATTATCTAATTCAAGTAGAAATTGCTTTGCTAAAATATTCGTAGAATACTCCATAAATACATATTATAATGAATGAATTATTAAAGTGTGAAATTATCACTTTCATATATTTCTTAGAACAACTGTTCTGAGAAATATAATGTAATTTAATTGTAGACACATAATCAAAAAATATCAATCAAAATCTATTTCCAACAATTATTTTTTCTATCCCTCTACTTCTCTCTCTCTCTCTCTTGCTCTCTCTTTTACAATAAAAAAATACATAAAGAGAAGTACAATATTTAGAACAACGAAAATAATTAAAAAAAAAAAACAAAAAAAAAACACTCGAATATATCCCTCAGTGTGTATCTGGGACACACCAGGCAAAAACTGTTGCCTTGATTGCCGATGCATGATTATGCAATATCATCACCACCATAGTGCTCATTTTCAGTTAAATCGCCGAAAAATATTTCCAAAATTCATCAAAAAGATCATATAAACAGAGCACACACGGAAAAATGCAACCGTAAAAATATAGAGTCACCGATGAGAAATGTACAAAAAACAACAGAAAACAGATACCCTTTTTATCACGGTGAAGGAGGAAGTCTTCAGTCTTTTCATTTCAATACAAGTCTATCACTCTTCAAAATATCTTTCATCATTTTTTTGTTTTTGTTATTTTTTCCAATTTTATCTGTTTTATTCCTCATTATTTTTTCCAGTTGAGTACTATTCATTATGTATAAGTTCGTGCATCTGATGTGCAATGTATTATACTTCTGCACAAATTATTCATAAACAAAAATCATTTTATCAATTACAGAAAAACAAATCTCAAGGTGCGATTACCATCAAGTACAAAAATAGGGAAAATAGTATATAAATTTATCAAATGGTACAGTCAAAAATTTGAAATCAACATAATTACGAGCGCATGTGAGTATTCTGATTCACATAGCGCACATAAAACAAAGGAAGCTGTCCATCTTTACGTTGAAGAAAAGGTCGCCCCAAATATCTATCTGCATATAGCGTATCAATCTCCCAAACTGGGAAACATTAAATCCAGCAAAATATAAGATCGCGCGACAAAATAGACACGTTCAGAAAGTAGTGCTTCTGCGACGCTCGTGATTGATAGGTCGAGCATATCCAAAGAAACAATAGACGTTAAGATGATGATGATGATGATGATGATGATGATGATGATGATGATGATGATGATGATGATGATGATGATGATGATGATGACGACGATGACGATGATGATGATCGAAATTAGAAGATCCAGATGTGCGTTGTTTAGGAAGAAGAGAACAAAAAAATACTGCTCCTCCTCCTCCTTAGAACTTCGGATTTAAGGATTATAACTAAATGCAATAGCCCCACAAAGTTATCGAAGTAAGACAATTAAGAATAAGGATCAATGTGTTCCAGATAATTATGGAGCCGAGATCAGAGGTGGTAGACACAGGAATGTTTTATCGTGACAAAGCCAAATAAGTGAGTTTCTAGTCTGTCTGGGTTCAAATTCACAAAGGCACCATCGCACAAACAATTAAGAGTTCAAGATTCAGGCACAGAAGAAGGTCGCCAAGTCCAGGTCTAAAAATAAACACAGACTCGTAGACTTCATTGGACGTTGGACGAAGAGTGGTGGAGGCTTTCCTTCTCGAATTATTATAAGTTCAATGGGGATGACCTAGATGGCTATCAGTATTGCTGGCATTACCCAAGATTACAAAGGCTACCCTTTTAAAGCGTGATGGTGGATATGGTGGACTCGTGATTTCGGATGGGGAGATGACATTCCAGCTCGTTGAATAGCCTACTACGTTTCTTTCTCGTGAATAAATTGAATGATATTTTTACTCCAATAATCTACTTTGCCAATATTTTTGCATATATATATATATATATATATATATATATATATATATATATATATATATATATATATATATATATATATATATATATATATATATAAGTGCAAACCAGGAATACAATATGATATAATATAATGCAATATCTGATGTATGATAGGCTTATTCCATAAAGTGCTCTAAAGAGCATTAAATCAAGTTAGAGTAGAGCTTAGAATATCATATAAAAGGATTCACTACACGAACACATCTATTTTCCAACTCTGTTTGAGCTTCTTCAGACGAATGATTCTATTTATTTTAGATCTCACGTAGGTCTTTATGGGGTGTTTCCTGGGTAGAGAACCCCCCCTCTTATCTCATTTACTTATGTTACAACACAGCTCTTTAGAAAATGAATAAAGATACATCATTAAAGAAATTAAGAAAAATAAACTTTAAAGCAGAAATTGATGCCGACGTAAAATCCTAGTTTTTTTTAAATATCGATTTAAATTTAAATGATGACACCTTCAAACCACATAGGAAGATATCTGAAATAATATATGTTAACACAATATTTAACCACTGCAGAGAAATCATTAAAAAAAGATACCTGAATCAGTATTCATTAAGCTAATATACAATCCTTCAAAGACTTTCTTCGAAGAAACTTACCACCAAGGGCTAATATTTTGACAGCTCACTGATAAAGAAATTGTCTGCAGTAACCCTCGTTGATTTATAAATACCACACTGTAATCTATCGCTACCATGTAAAGCATAACAAGCAGTGGCCAAAAACTAAAGAAAGAAAAAAGAAAAATATGAATAGAATAATAGAAAGGTTTTCCACTTAGGAAAATTGACACACAGACAGAATCGTCCTAAATATAGACCTAAACTCAATTGAATCATTCGCTTGAAAAGCCCGAACACGACAGAAATTTAAACATGTTTGCGTAGCAAATCCTCTTTCCATTAGATTTTTAAGCTTTCTTGACGCAATGTTTATGTGTTGAATGTATCGATCACTCTATGAAATAAGCCCATCAAATATTGGATATGGTATAACACTGTATTCCTGATTTGAATTTTTTAATATAGATCCTAGCCAGATACACTAGTAGAGCCCGTTCCAGTGATGTTATTCCTACAAACAACACAAATGGTAAGATCAAACGTCGAACACTCCCTCAAAGTGATCCCATCCTTAACAAACATCATTACCTAATATGGTTACTGGGACAAAAAGACAGAAGGACTTGTTTGAAGAATGGAATGGAAAACATACTCTTACATTTATGAACTATACAAGCAAAACGAGGGAGAGGATTCTTTCTGTTTCAAAACACAATTTTAAAACGGTGATGGAAAGGCGTTATTTTATTCTAATGGTTTGCCATGCGTACAATAATATGATCGCATGAGATTCAAACAGTATCCATCTTAGATTAGCAAATTAG
>OY735201.1:82380312-82405312 GCA_963457665.1 Thysanoteuthis rhombus
TCTTGATACGTCTCACTTCCAAATATGACGTCTCGAATAACCAATAGTAGGCTGTTTCCGACCCATCCTCAAGAAGTGATTTATTGCCTTGAAATCAAATTGAAAATCACAATTCGGCCAAGAAATGGATTTCCCATAATAACATGCTATTAATCGATCTTGCAAAATAATTTATAGCTAGAGCCGTGGAGACACGAGATTGAGTTTGTCATATAGGATTATGCACTCACATGCCAACACAGGTCTACACCAACTATTTTTTTTTGAGATTGTCAAATAGAATTATGCACTCACAGGCCAACGCAGGTCTACACCAACTATTTTTTTTGAGATTGTCATATAGGATTATGCACTCACAGGTCAACATAGGCCTACACTAACAATTTTTTTCAGTTTTTTAATCTTATATTCATACCTAACATCAATTGTAAAAGCTTGGCAGCTAGAGCACAGTTTTTATGAATTCCCTCTCCTCAAATAGTGATGGACAAATCCTTTATAATAATGTTTATCAACCATACGTAAACATATTATTCGTATGTTTTGTTTTTGTTCTAATATTGAACTGTAACTCCTTTAAAATGTAATTGCTTCATATTTTTTGAGAATCATTTCTGCTGTTGTATTTTAGTTATGACCAAATTTGAATTTTGCAAAGCACGAATGAAAATAGTTTTTGAATGAAATATCCTATTTTCCATAGCATACGAATATTTATTGCCCCGTGGGTTTGCGCCCTTAACTGTCGTGAGTTAATGATGTTCCGCCATCGATGCTTGTCTCTGGGCAGCAAATGTATCAGGTTCAAAAGAGTTTGGAATCATAATGGTGTGCGATGTATGTAAAAGTTGACTCGGAGGCATTAAGCCACAGGGCAGTGTCACACGCTTCGCTGAAAATTGTCGACCGAAATCAACCAGATAAAAAAACGGTAATGGCCTTTCTATTCCTGAAGGAACGTTTGATCACTCGTATGATTGAACATTTCATACATCCTTCTACGTGTTTCCGTCCAGTTTCAACATTGATATCAAGGGGACTTTTCCCCAAACGTTTATTTCGCAACATTTCATATATAAATAGTGCACGGACGACGAAATAAATTCTATATTGTTTATGATATATATATATATATATGTGTGTGTGTGTGTGTGTGTGTATATATATATATATATATATCGTAAAACAGACGATTATCTCAAAAAAAAAAATTTCAATTGAAAACATCAGTATCCGAATTCAAATAATGATAGTACATTGCAGTGCTATGCCAAACATGGGAAACTCTGGACACAGTTCATTACCAGCAATCAAAAAAAAAAAAAACATGGCATAATATAGTTGAAGCTTCAAGGCTGTATAAATCTTCGGAAGCAAACATTATCATTTAGAGGCGACATTCAATAATTCCTTAAAAGCGTACCATTGCAGGGCAAGTTTTTATTTCATTTTATTTATTTATCTATTTATTTATTCATTTATTTTTCTATTCATTTTTTGAAATTTCCATTGAAATTATTTCATCAAAACGCACATTTCAACTGAAGTTAATACAGAAAGAGAGATTCCTTCCGAATAGGTCATTTAAATCTGAAACATTTGTAAAGTTTATCATACTATCATTTGAAAAATAATAAAAACCTGCCCGACCAGTGACAATAGTTGGTTAAATCTGACTTAACAAGTGTATAAGCGAATAATATAGTATGATAATCGAAAAATATAGATTTTAAAACCAGACAGAAAAATGTATTCGAGGAAAAAAGTAAGATTTTAAGAATATAAAGGACAAATACAACCATGTGAGGATGGATATCAATGATGCATTGCAATAAGGTGGAAGATGGAGAAAAAAATACTATTGAAAATAATGACAATAGCAATGACTATTTTTAGGTTTTTATGGTTTTCAACTGTTTCAATTGTATATAATTACGGAAAACCAATTGGCCTTTCTTACAATATACCGACTAGCTACAAACACATAGTTCTCCTTACATTCAATTGGATGAAAAAGTTCAGACAGAACCTGATTGAAATACTGTTTATTGCCACTGCTGATATACATGAATTACGCCATCATCAGCAAAAGAAGTTGCACACCAACAAAACATTTCACGCTGAGAACATATGATTTAAACTTAGTAGTAAAAAGGGTGTATGTTTCCGCTCAAATAAGGTAAAAAGTAGCACAAACATTGAAGAAATTGATTCAACTTGCCCCTACGTCCAAAAAGCCTCCGTATCATATATATATATATATATATATATATATATATATATATATATATATATATATATATATATATATATATACATACATAGGTGTCAAATATTTTGTACTATTTATTTTATGCTGAACTTAAATGACATAATTGGTAGTATCTATTACGTATTACTTTTTGAAGATATCGTAAATTAAGTTTAGGTGTCTATCGTGCAACTATAAAACAGTTTGACCACCCTCAAATCGTATGGAGAATATTTCCTGCATGTTTGGAGCGGTCTAATAATAATAATGATAATATTCAAAAGAAGAAATGGTTGTCTGAGACTGAACTACTAGAGATTCGCATTAATGTAGAGAGAGATTCAGGTGACACATCTGAAAAATGCCCCCCCAGCACAACTAGTACCAATAACAAAACTAGAATAATCCCCCATGAGACCCCCACAGTAAGCTACGCACCAGAGGGTGATGACGAGGCACCAACGGAAAAAGAGAAAAGCAAAATACAAGCTTTGAAAGAGATCATGCGAGGAGAGAAAACAACACTCCCCTCCCTAAGAGACAAAGACAGAAAGAAAGTCGGAGAAGTGACCGAACAGGTCAACTGTCTCTTACAGCACATAGAAACAGACACCCTCCTAGAACTCAACAACCTAATTTACGCAGGGGCGAAAATGGTAGCACAAAGCTTCACAACACAAGATAGGAACCTGGGCACTAATAGGGAAGGGAAACCCAACTGGGAGAGAAGGTTACAAAGGCAGATCTCCCAACTACAGAGAGACGAAGTACTGCTTAGAAATACACCACACACAGACAGACCACGAGTAAGACTTTATAACAAATATAAGGTAGCGCAAAAAGGCATCGCAACTGTAGTCGAAGAGTTACACCAGAAAAGACTAGCTAAAGAGGCAAGACTAAAAAGATACAGACTAAGATCGGCCCAATACACACAAAACCGCACATTCCAAAACAATGAGAAAAAGTTTTACCAAGATTTAAATGGGGAAAGAAGGCAGGACATAAAACCAGATGCCACAGAGGCCAAGAACTATTGGAATAGCATATGGGGGCACCCAAAAAGACACAATGTAACACCGCAATGGTTAGGAAACATGAGAAAAGAACTAGAAAATATAGACAAGGGAGAACCAATAGTACTGAATGAAACCACATTGAAACATACTCTTAGGAAAGTAGCCAACTGGAAAGCACCGGGTCCCGACGGGATCCATGGGTATTGGTTCAAAAAGTTCACCACGTTACACGGCAGACTCACCCACCTACTCCAAAATTGTCTAAATGAAGGCAAAGCACCAGAATGGATGACTAAAGGCAGAACCACCCTCATCCAAAAAGACCTGGGGAAGGGGAACATAGCAAGCAACTATAGACCAATCACTTGCCTACCACTTATGTGGAAAATCCTGACCGGGCAAATAGCAGAGAGAATATACATGTCAATGGATAGAAGGGGGCTACTACCAGAAGAACAGAAAGGGTGTAGGATAGGAACCAAAGGGGCAAACGATTTACTCTACATAGACCAGATGATCTTAAAAGAAATAAGGAAAAGGAGAAAGAATATCGCAATGGGATGGATAGATTACAAAAAGGCATACGATATGATTCCACATAGCTGGATACTCGAATGCCTTAGAATGTTCAAAATTAGCGAACCGGTGGTTAAATTTATTGGTAATTCAATGAAAGACTGGAAAGTAGATTTGACAGCCGCAGGGGACAAACTAGCCGAGGTAGGGATAAAAAGGGGAATCTTCCAAGGAGACTCGTTGTCCCCACTATTATTTGTTCTAACAATGATACCGCTTAACAGAATCCTGAGAAACAGCAAAGGATACCACTTCTCTAAAACAAAAGGAAAGGTCAACCACTTAATGTACATGGACGATATTAAATTGTTTGCAAAAAACAGGGGAGAGCTTGAGACTCTGTTCAACGAAGTAAGGGAATATAGTGAGGACATAGGAATGGAGTTTGGGATAGAAAAATGCGCAATCATGGTGATGCATAAAGGAAGGCTTTCAATGACTGAGGGAATTGAACTTCCGGACAACAACAAGATTAGGGCATTGACTGCACAAGACCGATACAAGTACCTAGGTGTCCTTGAATGTGACACGATAAAACGGGAAGAGATGAAGGAGAAAATTAAGAGAGAATACCTCAGAAGGATAAGGAAAATATTAGAAACCAAATTAAATAGCAGAAATCTAATAAAAGGAATGAACACCTGGGCTGTGTCAGTAGTTAGGTATACAGGACCATTCCTAGGATGGACAAAGGAAGAGCTCCAATCAATGGATAGGCGAACAAGGAAACTTATGACGATGCATAAAGCATTACATCCTAGGGATGATACAGATAGGCTATACGTTAAGAGAAAAGAAGGTGGTAGGGGGCTCATCAGCATAGAAGATTGTGTCCAGAGAGCTAAAGTAGTCCTAGATAGATATGTGCAAACAAATAGTGAAGAAATCATAAAGAGCGCGAGGGATAGTGCAACAAACAATAAAGTAGAAAACAATGGAACAGTACAGCAAACTAGAAAAGAAAAGTGGGAAGGGAAAAAAATTGTACGGCGAGTTTAAAAGACGGATAAAAGATATAGCAGACGAGAAATCATGGACGTGGTTACGAAAGGGAAACCTTAAGAGAGAAACAGAATCGCTCATCATGGCAGCCCAAAACAAAAGCATAAGGACAAACTACATAAAAGCAAAAATCGATAGAACACAGACAAACAGCAAATGCCGCATGTGCGGTGAAAGAGATGAGACAGTAAACCACATAACTAGTGAATGTAGCCAACTCGCCCAGAAGGAGTATAAGCATAGACACGATAGAGTAGCAACGATGATACACTGGGAACTAAGTAAACAAATGGGATTCAACCATGGGGAAAAGTGGTATCAGCACAAGCCAGAGGCAGTTTTGGAGAATGACAACCACAAACTACTGTGGGACTTCGACATCCAAACTGACCACCTCATCCAGGCAAGAAGGCCGGACTTAGTAATAGTAGACAAAAAAAGGAAGGCCTGCCAAATAGTAGACGTTGCTGTACCTGCAGACCATAGAGTAAAGAAGAAGGAGGGTGAGAAAAGGGAAAAATACCAGGACCTAGCAAGGGAGTTAAAGAAAATGTGGAACATGAAAACCAGGGTAGTACCGGTCATAGTGGGAGCACTGGGAACTGTCCCCAAAACGCTGAGGGAGAGACTGGAGGAGATCGGGATTAGGGGGAGGATAGAGACCGTACAGACCACGGCACTGCTGGGCACTGGACGGATACTGAGGAGGGTGCTAGAGATATAAGGACTGCAACGAATCGTAGCTCTGTCATGATATGCGAAAGAGAGAGGAGACGTTAGCTGAAGACCTGAGGAGACTTATTGTCACTCAGCCTTCAGCGATAACCACTGGGCAACCGGTGTGAAACTGTAAATCGCAAAATTACTGCGATCTATGAGTACGAGGAGAGGAGGGCTGGAGACTTGCTGTCACTCAAACTCCAGCGGTTACCACCAGGCAACTGGTGTGAGATTCCTAATAATAATAATAATAATAATAATAATAATAATAATAATAATAATAATAATAATAATAATAATAATAATAATAAAAAAATAAATTTGAGTGGTTGCTACACGTCATATGATGCCTTAGTAGAGGTCCAATTTAGAATGTGATTACAATGCAAAACTCTACATTTAATTTCGGTTCACATGATTTTGCGAAAATTTAAAATGAATTACTAAAACATCATGAAGAAGGGTGGACAATTGGTTATTGATTAAGTGTTTACATTTTGGTCTGATCCTGGAAATTCTTAGTCACCGTTTCCCAGCATTGTTCACATTTGGAACAGTTTATTGGATGTCATCTTCCCTACACTGTAGCTATACGTTCATAGCACGATATGAACTTAATCCTTTCAAGGCAAATATTGTTGCAGGGTACGCGATGTGCTTAGGAAGAGTTGTTTCCTTTTGGGAGAATATTGTCAAATATTTCATATTCTTGTCCCCTGTATCGTAGCTATACGTACATTGCCAAATATATTCAAAAACTATCAATAGATTCTAGTGAAACTTTGTGATTGGTGGGTGTTTGTATTTTGGGGCGGATCCAAGAATCACGATTATTTTCAAAGTATTCTGAAAAAACAAACACATTGAATAAATCCGTTTTCTAAACCACTTAATTTGAAAAATGATTTTTATGAGGGATTCTATTTAGTAAGTATACATCCTAAGCAACTGGACCCTCTCTTTCGTTCCATCGTTCACAGTTTAGTGATTAGTTACTTACACAACCCTATCGTCTGACAGAAAGATTATACCACTATCTTTATATATATTTGAGAGCAGTTACACAGTCTGTGTGTCCGTCATGATCACTACTTTTACTTTTGTAAGACTCTTTTTTTCTGTTTTTTTTTAATTTTTTCTATTCATTCATCATCCCAGATGCCTATGATTCTTCATCCGTGAATTATGTCAACTAAATATTCAAAAAGTTTTCTTTGCTTTTGTCCATTGTCACTTTAGTAGCAACTTGAGTAGTACATTGTTTTTTCAATGGAGAATTGCCAAATGAAATGTTTAATATAATTGACCAATAATATTGAATTCAAGTTCTACGTAAGGATTCATTGTATATTCGACGCTGTGTCAAATGCCACTGTTTCATCCTTACGGAATGAACATCTATATCCAGAAATAATATTGAAATTTCTTGCTTGTGTTTCGAGTGGCATATTTGTGATAGACAAAGCATATCTAATCATTTCAATTTTTACCCAATTTACTTGCGGTTACAACCATAGGAGCTGTGTGACACGAACTGTTAGAGGAAGATTTTGCGAAAAAATGTATGATATGTTCGGGTAATAAAAAAGTGGATACAGTGAATCGTAAAACAGTTAATATGAAACATTGAAATATCCCCTGGGATAGTGACAATTTGAATTCAATGTTACTCAAATTACTTGGTTATGAAGGTGCGATATAGAAGTATAGAAGTACTATGGGCGTCTTTACCATATGAGCATTGTACCGTTTTTGTAAAAGTAGCAATAGCACGTATGTTTACATAAGAGAGCAAGGCGTGGGGATTATTTACTTGAGAGAGATAGAGTAGCAATGCTCTTCCAACTATGGGACGGAATTCTCTGGTGGATGAGGAATTCAGCGTACGAAAATATATCGCTTATTTCGATCCTACTGACTGTCCAATTCTGCATAAGGCAGGGGTAGAATGTCTGCGTATGAAGCGAAAGTTTTGATCCTACTTCACGCTACTGGAAGGGATATTGGGTCATCTATTGCCACGCTGAAGAGTTTTGATACAATCAAACAGCTGTCTGTGGATGATGCAATTATATAATCTTTTCTCTTATTGAAAAATATCTGGTTACCAAATTTTCTTAAACAAGAGTGACTTTTACTTCTCTTTCTCTTTCTCTCTCTCTCTCTCTATCTATCTATATATCTATCTATATATATATCTATATCTATCTATATATATATACATATATATATTTGGGAAGGGCAGAAAGAAATCATCTCATCAATATCCGTCTGAGTGTGCTGGTTGAGCGACTTTGTCTGTAAAAGCACCGTGTATAGTACATTTACCTCGAGGAGAATCGTTATTTGCAAAGATGTAAACTGCCACTCAGGTGTTATCTCAGCTCAACTTTGAAACATGGTTTTGATTGAATCGAGGAAGCCAATATAATTAATGACTGATACGCATAGACTATTTATAGAACAGTCTGGGGATACTTCCCATGTTCATGAATACATCAGAAGATTTCTTGGTGAAGACGTACGTAGAACAATACTGGAACTGATATAACCATCAATCTGACCCTCCAATCTCAAACAATGCAATCAGCAATTAGTAAAATTCAAGTGTTGTTGAACATATAACCATCATGTTAGAAGCAGTAAAATGCTTTGAGATATGGAATAAATTATGTTTACATACATAATTGCCCACAACTTAGTACAGCCTCCTCCTCTTTTATATAGATTTACATTTTTTCCTACATAAACATAACAGTTTTTTTCCTAATCATTGTTGGACTTTATCCAGTTATAGCAGATGTCATCCGTAATTATTTATGTGCAAACTCTACAGCATTGAAACTCTATTTTGCCATTCCAAAATACGTACATTGCTACAGATAGAATCCAATGCAGTATAATTTGTTCATAAATGATAACTGGTGATATCTGTTTCGCTTGTGCAATGTTCTACCAAAAATGATAAGACTTGGTTAAGAGCCAGAGATATCATAAATTCCATAAGCAAACTCAAATGGCAATGGGGTGGTTGTTTTGCAAGACCTTTTGATTTGCCTCTGCAAAAAACTGCATGGGTAGCCACATATCATAAGCATAACAATAAGATGGCATGACGAACAAAGCAAGTTCAGAAAGTATTGGCTCTGCGAAACCCATAATACTGAGGTCAGGCAAATTCCAGGAAAGATCTATGTCCGACAGCGAACTCTAACAGGCTGCTGCTGATGATGCTTGTTCATTTAATAATTTCTTGAAGAGATCTTATTGTCAACTGATCACCTGCTCACAGCAATAAACATAGTCCGAATCGTCCTTTCGAATTCAATTAACTGCAAATTTGCTGTCCCTGGAATACAAACGATAAATGATTATTGCCACGGTTTTTATCCAATTTTTTTAACAGTCAAAATAGGTTCCTTTAGTTTTTCAGCTAGTCCGGTCAGCTGACTTACTCTGTATAATATCTGGAAAAGATTACCTTCTTTCCATTTTCATCGAGATAGGTTTCACTGCCTCACAAAAGGCAGGAGGGGAAATTCATTCATTGATCTGTTTTCAATTTTTTGATTGATCACCTCAACACAATATGCTACCAGAAGACTTTGACCATTCACAGTGAATGACTATCGAGACCTGTTTGTTCCCTTCTCTGATTTAATTTATTATGAGCAAAATATGAAGCGTTGTTATCAATCTTCAGTGACTGACAGACAATCTCTCTTTCTTTCTACTTGTCTTTCTCTCTCTCTTTCTTGTATGTGTCATATTCTCTCAAAACGTAGATGTTCATGCCTCTCCACTGTCGAGGAACTGTAATCATCAAAGATACCGAGCGGTACTACCTTTTTGTTTATATTTTTTAGCATTTGTGAGTTCGAGCAAATAGCAAAATTTTGGTTATAACAAGGTCAAACTTCAGCAACAGCAAAATCCCATTCGTTGTGAAAAGAAGAGTATGCAACCAATATATCTTGCCGAAGGTCATTTATAGAGCTAAAACATGGAAAATAACCAAAATATTGACCCCCCAAAAAGCCATTGGTTTCCCGTATTGCAAGAATATCCAATTAAAGCTGGACACCGTGATTCACAGCATCGATCCTCGGAGATCATATACAAATTCATGAAAAATATGATGGCAAGAAGAATTAGACAAGGTAAGGAAATAATCTTTTTTTTTTCCCACTCTTTTTTAGATGTTTTTTCAATGGAAGACACCAGTGATGTCATAAGCAGAATTCATCCTCATCATAATTATACTTCGGTGGAATTTTATTTAGATTACTTCAATTTTTGACATTACAGTTGTTCATTTGCTGATTTAATGGCAAGTTTCTATTCTTTTTTTAGTTGCATTTTCATCAGTCCCCGCTCCTTTACAATTTTTTTTTGTTCTTTCATCATTCCATCTCTCATCTCTGCTGAAATCTGTAGTTAACCCACACCCTCCTTCTGCCTCTCTCGCCTTTTATGCACCGTGTTGGCGGTTCCCCAAGCTTTCCTTCCTTATTATGCATCACAATTTCATTGTAATTCTGACTTTCCTGAAAACTTCCCTACTCATCACATGTTTTATCCATGAGTTACTCTGCAACCGTTGGTTGTAACAGACAGACAATGCATGATTGAACAAGAACCATGAGTTCAACGATATTTCCACCATGTTCGCGTTTATATTGTTGATTTCCAATTTCAAAGGGGTTAGGAAATGAAGTAGTAGTAGCTTCACTGATTTCCGTAGTAGTAGTTGTTGTAGGAGGAAGGAAAAGAAGCTGATGATGTTTACGTATATATCCATCTTTCGAAAAACAATAAGTAAGTTTAAAGTAAAGTAATTGTACGATGTTTTTATCAAAGATTTAGAATGGAGTCTTATTGTAATTTGATGAATGGGCTCTAAATGGGTATATGGAACTTTTGAGCTACATAGCTAGAAACTGAAGAGATTAGACTATTCCGATCATTTTTTCGAAACGGGTACATGAATCAATAACAAACGATACTTGGCAATTTCGTAAAAACAAAGGCTTGATACGTAATCTATTGATTGGATTATTTTTATTTTCTTAACATCACAAAGTATCTTCTTCCTTTTTTCCGTTGGTCAAATAAATAGAACTGACTGATCGACAAGCGTCTTATAAAGAGGTGTGAGTACATCCAAAAAAGTAGTTTTGACTACCCTTAAACAGAATGCTGTCACTATATCGGATCACTTTTCTATCATTCTCATCATTTACGGTCGTATCAAATAAATTTGTACTTATATTCAGATAATACCAACAGTTGTTTACATTTTTTATTAATTTCAACCTTCAAAATAATGTCCTACCAGTTCAAAAAAACATCAAAATGGAAGAAATATAAGCGGTGGAAATTTGATAATGTTGCAATATGAATGCATTGTATGGATAGTCAATTTGGCCTTACGTCCATTTAACTGGAGAGTATGACAATTGTAGCTTTTGAAGAGAGCAAAAAAATATTCAATTTATGCTGGAAGGTAATTTTCCTTTTGCAACGCTGCGAAGTTTAGTTAGTTCGGAATAAAGGAATAAAACATTCTTGATGAAATAATTTTGAATCAGACATCATTAATTCCTGAAATAATTCTTGTAAAATCTCAAACGAAAAACTTTTGATTTATGTTTTTCAACCAGCAGTTATTGATATTCAGAGAGATTATTTTTTCTATTCATATCACAAAAGAATTATACATCTTAATCCCATTCATTGAAAGTTCAATAGCCATCACAAGTGATCTATAGATGGTACGGTTCAATCAAATAACTTTTGATAATCCAGGCGGTTTGTAAAATAATGGAGATTTTTATTTGTTATTGTTAATGTTTACTATTGAGTTCATGTGGAACTCACGTACGGAGTTTTCACACTTCGCCAAGTTGCTTTAGATGTTCCAATATTCCCACAATACCACAACTCAGTGTCTGTGAGATTTCTCATGAGGTTTTGCGCCAGTTCTGACAAAGCATCGTTCCCATTTTAAATTGCAGATAGACATCCTCTGTCCCTTAGATTAACGAGACTCTCCACTACGAAAGCTTTGAAACTAATACTGATCAGAGATGTTTTTTACCTTATTCTTGGTCAAAGTTGCAAACTGTTTGGGGTGCATTAAACAAAATATCTCAGGCAACTGATCTTTTTTCATACTTGCGTTTTACGGCTGAAATTGTCTACGGATAACAGTGGATATTGGTGAAAACAAGTAATTTCAATCAATTCAGTTATATACATATATATATATATATATATATATATATATATATATATATATATATATATATATATAATCGGATATTATCTCCTAACAACTTAGTATTATCGAAACATATTCATTGGGCCAATCCTGTTTTGATAAATCTGCAGCAGCAGCAGCAGTAGCAGCAGCATATTCTTAACATCTACCATTTGACATAGTCCTTCCCTAGTATTCGTCAAGCCTGCCAGTCGTGGATGTGAGAGCGTTGATAGTTTTGGGAACATGTTTGATTTGCATCTAATAATTTATTACCAGCTACAGTTTTGCATATGATCTCTGGCAAACCACATTGCGAATTATGATACATTGCAGTTATCTGACATTCTTCCAAAATGACCAGCTCGAGGCCAATTTAATATCTTAATGGATTCAATACATCGAACATGCTGCGCCATGTGATGTTGGGCATTGATTGTATAACTCTCTTTTTAGGACTATTTAAATCATATCATTCTTGCAGATTTTACTTGCTCTACAGAAAGCTTGTCAGCCTAGAAAAAAATGCAAATAATAAAGTCCTCGAGAAATTGACATTTGTGACGGAATGAATATATTCTACCTCAGATTTTTCAAACAACTGCGACCAGAAATATATATTTCATTGATTTTAAGAAATGTACATATCCCATTGGTTCAATCTATTTGTGTACTTTTTGGGAGTTTGACAATAATGCAAGCATGTAGAAAGTGATTCTATATTTATGAAAAATATGATGTACATGAAGGAAAATATGATCAGAGATAGATATATTGATAGATTGATTGGTAGATATGAACAGACATATAGGTACATAATTACATTTATTGATATGAAAAGACAGATGCACCGATATAGATATGCATGGACTAAAATAGATGGATAGTTATATTAAAACGGACGAACACAGCTAAATAGACAAGGGCAGAAATAGATTGATAGATAGATAGATAGATAGATAGATAGATAGATAGATGGGCAAATTGAGATGGATAGCTAGATAGATAAATGGATTCTTAGATGTGAACAGACTGATATGGAATTGCCTTTGATAAGAAATAACGAAAAAGAATAGAAATGCAAGATCAGTACTGAAAAAGGAAAGAGAAAATTGCTATTATTGGAAAACCTGTTTTTTCCTACCGATTTCTGTGGATAGGAACAGAGACAAAGACACAGACTCAGACACCCTTCCGTTTCTATACTTTAAATTTTCCAATGGCGTTCGAAATTTTAATCAAAAAAAATATGTATTACGTTTTACGTTCAGGATTTGAATTTTTTTCAACTATGTGTACCGGTGAATAAAAAAATACCATGAAAGTGCGGTTGGTATATGGCACCGTTAACTATCATGTTTATAACTTCAAGTTTTGATAATTACATTTATTCATAATGAATATGGAATGTATAATATCCTAATTATGTGAGAAATCATTTTTTTTTTGAGGTGTTTGTTCATTCTTTTTAACCATAGGGGTTATCATTTGATGCATTCTTATTTACATATTTTGATACACATTTCCTATTGTATCAGCATTTACCTATTAATTCATTTTATTTTTTCAAAAGTAGTTCATCGTTAGAAAAATCGATGATATTCAGACGTAATGCAAAACCAGATTATGTTGTCGTGAACAATGGAAATATACATTCCCTTTAGACAATAGTCGTGGTTGGTCCGGCCAACTAAAGAATGACGTCTTTTTAAAATTGTACATTACATCAGACCAGAATGTCGATCGAAAATCGATGGAGTGGTGAAACAAAGATTTGCTCACTAAAATAAATCTAAAAACGTCCAAAACAAGGCTGGGGGAACGGATAATCGAGAAAGGTTTGAAACTCTCCGGAGGACACCACTGTTGATGTCAGTAAGAGTACTCACTGTCATTCGATCACCAGTAACAACAAGAAAGAGTTGGTGTGAAGATTCTAAAGCATGTTCATGATGATTAGCGAAGTGTTTTTGTAATCTATCATATGGAACAATGCAACTGAAGCAGTAAAATAAAATTGCATGTTCTTCTGATGTAGTAAAAATGCTGAGTCTAAATGTTGGTGAAATATAAAAGGTGATGCAGAAAAGAGAAAAACAAAAGAAAATTTAAAGATCAGTTTGTACTTTACAGGATGCCTTTAATCGAGTCCACTGCAATGTAAATCTCTCTCACCCTCGTATAAAAAATGCAATGTGTATTTGTCATTCTGACGGCATGATAGGAAACTGGTGAGATGATATATATGATTAATGAAAAAATGCTTAACCTCTCTATCACTATCAAACAATCGCCTTTTACCCGAAAGCAACGTTTGTAAGCTTTGAATATTTCACTCTAGAGCTTTATAGGCTATAAATTCTTAAACATTTTTATGATTCTTTGAGCAGAAAATCTCATAAAACGCTTGACAAGGAGGAAAGTTTTCAATTTTAAAGCAAAAGAGTTAAAAACAATTATCGTTATCGAATCATGGGTTTTTCAAAGTTAGATAACGATAACTATCAATCGTCATTAAATTTTTCACATTCATTGCATTTCTTTCTGGAAGGGTTCCTTTTTTATGATGTTCAGACAATAAAACACACTTTGTATATGAATAAAAAATCCTGGGAAGACTATACGTGACCCAAACTATTTTAAGTACTATTTCCCTTTATAAAACCAAAAAGAAATACTTATTTGCAATTCAAATATTAGCATGTCTGCCATTATGAAATTAGCAGACAGAAAATCAAGTTGAACCGAATCTATAATGATAGACTTATTTTGAAAATGGAGGATAATTTGATTTGCCAGCTATCTCGGACTCACAGTTTTGAAACATTGAAACATTTCCTGATTCGATTTTCTACAACCTTGTTCTTCTTATTTCACGACCAATAACTTGATATATCAAGGGATAACTCCCTGGAAGGCGGATATTCTTAACTAGTAATAATACTTATGATTTTCCGAGCCAACAAAAGGATTTCTGGATAATCGGGGAGATTTTCAGTCACATGTTGTCCAGTAGTATTGACGATATTAACTTAATCATGATATCAATATAAATCATTTATTTGAGCTCAATAATGGAAATTCCCAACGGATAAGAAGTAAAATTAAGTTGAACTTTTAAATAGGAATGAGTATAGAAAACTGTCAACTAAGATTGTCACCAAAACTGTCCTCATAGTTTTCTTCGTTTTTTTTTAAATGGCCAGTTTAGTTAGTTGGCTATATATGGCTAAATGAGACAAAGAAAGTAATTTATTGATTGATTGCTCAATTTCCCAATTCTTTTTGAGGAGAATACGAATGAAACTAAAACAAGCGGATAAGGGAGATTTCAAGTCATATGTCACCTATGGCGTTGAAGCATGGAACCTAACCAAAAGATTGGACCTCGAACTGGGAAGCATGTAGCTGGGAGAGAATCAGGCCCTACATCACATGGATCACAAGACAGCACAATATATGAGAGAAAGAACAGGTGTCAAAGACTTCATGAAATCCGTATTAAAACTAAAATTGCAATAGGCTGTCCATGTCTCCAGTTGGACATCACGACTTGCAACTTACATTCAAAGGAATCTTGTATAATACAGTGGCCGACAAAAGAAAAAAAGAGAGCGGAACGAACAAAAAAGTTTAGAAAGTATATTCTTCACGCTGTCCATGATAGAAAGGTCTACCAAATCTTGATGATGAAGCAGCGTTCTGCAAATCACTCAGGCCTCTCTTGCTGCATTGCAATTTACAGCTGGAAATAAACCTTATTCGACTTTATCATAATCAATTTCTCACAAACAACCAAACAAGCAAACAAAGGAAGTGTGTGTGTTTTTGTCGAGTCTCATCCCTTCTCAGATCACGTCTGCGGTCAAAACGTATTTACTGCATTTTATATACCTCTCTATAGTGTTTTTCGTTAACGATGTTTTCACGACATGGACTGTTTTTTTTTCCATTTGATTAAAACTGTCACTTGTATTACCACGAAAATGCATCGTGGGAAACAGAGCAGTAGGCAAGAAAGCGCTCAAATTATAGAATACAGAATATGGTTGTTTTGAAAGACAATGTTTAGTTTCTGAGATATATTGAAATATAGGCAATTAGAATATTGATAACGATCAAGAAATGAAGTATTCTTTAAGAGCCAGTATCCGTCCGAGAATCTTTGGAGAGTAGTCTCAATTGCTCTTTTAAAGAGAGTACAAGTATGAAAGATTTGAGGAAAATTAAGAAAATGCATACTGTAATCAATCGAGCAAAGACAAAATGATGAAAACAAAAAAAAAATAATATTACTGAAATGTGAGACATAATTGATATATCATGTAGTCATATAAACAGTTTTGAAAGGAATATGTGAGTAAAAAAATCCACCTAATAATTAACACTGCCAAAATCAGTGGATTGATTATACAACGTAAAAGAAAAGAAGAAAAAAGTTTAAACGATTGTGTTATTCAAATGAATACTTCAAAGTTTCTTTTGGCTGACACTCATCAGAAGATGACCCGTCAAAAAATATTTAAATATACTGGAAATAACTTGAACAGACACAGAAAATGTTTTTGAATCAGCAAACGAACACGTTGGAGACACATGTATTTTGTTTTCTTTGTATTAATTTTAAAAAAAACGAAACAAACAATTTTGAAACTTATTCCTGCATTTTTTTTTTATGGTTGGCCATGTCTCTGCTAATTGCAGTAACGTGCAAATTCTGAATCACAAATACACTGTTTTGATACTCGTGTGTAGTTTTCTCTTGAATTTACGACCCCTTTATTAAATGGCATGGACTGAAAACTTTGGGAAATCAGTAATAGTTGCAACAATAACTCTCTGATTGATGATTGCAATCAGGAGTGAAAAATTCGTTCATAACTGCTTTGCTCATAGTACCCTTGTGCTATTCAAGTATCATTTACTTTACTAGTGTAACCAGGAGCCAAGTTATCACTTTTTTATGCTCTTCAGGTGAACATTAACTAGAGGGGAAGCTTGTCCTTTTTCTGTTTTTCTTTTTTTCTTCTAATGAGAAAATTATATTTGGATAAGCATATTTTCGAAATGAAACAAAATCATATAGAATAGATCTTTTAAAAATTGTTACATGAACAAAGTGTTTGGCTAGCATGATTTGTTAAGTTAGCACCTAACTTAACAAATCATGCTAGCCAAACACTTTGTTCATGAATTAAATATTGGAAAAAGAAAAGATCAATGTAGAAATTACTTCTCTTTTCTTTTTGGGGGGTAAACGATCACCAAAAAAATTTGAATTAAAAAAGAAATCTAGAACAAGCTACTGAAGATCGACTAATGGCTCATTCTGGCAAAGACTTGCATTTTGTATTGAATTAGCGAAAGAGTCGAGTGAAATGAAAAAGAATAAACCTTTTTTCAGAACTTGTAAGGGGTGAATGTTAATTTTTTTCAGCACTCTACTTTCATTGTTTTGATCTCTACACTTGGAAGATGTGTACATCCATTACTATACAGCCAGCTTCTCTTAGAAACTGGAGATAGCGACTGGTTTCGTGACAGTTTTGGTTGATGTTTTTTTTGCAATTCTAGTCAATTTTTTGGTTATTCATCAAAGATAAGTAAGTGAGTATGTAATGAACTTGATTTGAATACAACTCTTTTTTATGCATTGTCCATTTTATGAAATTGTCGAATATCGCATCCACGTACTTATCATATAGATATATATCATTGTACTTAAATAATCATTTCGATGTTTTACCAACATACAATTATGATATCCCCTCACTTGAATTTAGCATTTTAACTGTTCAAATTGTGCATTCGACTTTGACACTTGCACTCAAGAGAGTCATCCATTCGTGATTCTTTGTTACATACCGAGACATCAATAGGTTGAAGTTGAAATATCTAGGCTTTTATCGAACGTAATCTAATCAAATATACATGAGATGAAATGCTTTCAAAGGCTCCTTCATCTCTCTTACATATATCCAACGAAGAAGTGAGAAAAAAAATTCGGCAAACAGACTTCTTAACCACTTTGAAGGGACGTGCACACAAGTAGTATGGGCACGTCTCACTAAAGCAATCCAGCAATGCACAAAGTATAGAGGGAGAGGTAAATAGAAAAAGATGGAAAGATAACATCCCAGATTTACCAGGTAAGGAGTTGAGCGACTCCTTACGAGTCATACAACAGACCGGGATAAAGTGTGCTGGTGGCCAAGAAATTTATGGCGCTTCTGTAGTCAGCCGAATTATGCATACAGTGCAGACAGAAAGATTTTAACGATCTCACTCATTTAATGGACTGAAAGAATAGCTACATAAATCCTGCTCTCCGACGAGTTGAAACGGTTATTATTCATATGAACAGGATTATTTTGGATGCGTTATCTGACTGATTTAGAATAAAATTTCACTTGTTTGCCTTCATCTGAAAAAGTTATACAGTTGAAAAGGAAAGTTTCGAATATAGTCTTCTGCACACGTTCTGCATCATGCCGTTATATACAAATATTAACGATTGATAGATTCCGTCATCTTTTTTTTCTGTGATGGCTACAATGTTTTGTACATGTAAATCCTTTTTGAGGCAGAAATGAAAGTAAAACAGAACTATTTCGACAAAGGATTTATACAAAACGTCGGAGCCACGTAATTAAGAATAGAATAATACAAAAACTGTATAATTCAACCATATCTTCATTGTTCATGAGGGCTGAACGTGAGATGAACGCTATATTCTAGACTTTCCCTTTCAAATGTATAATTTTATTTCAAACGAAACCAAATTGGCAAAGCATGTGAAAAAATATCATAGTGATGATAACAAATAGACGTAGTGACGGTATCAGAATTTTTTTAGAACTTATTAGAAAATTCTGTGACACGTTTGGTCACTATTTTAGGAAATTTAGCGCAATATGATGTTACATGAATGAAAGTCGCCTAAATAATGAATAGTCGTACTGCTTCTCTATAGCCCTAGGAATCAGTTTTCTCTTTGTTCTTCAAATAGGTTGCTGGATTAAGTGGATTGCCAGATTAAAGGTTTCTGTGAGATTAATGGAGTCTAGATTAAATTAGTTGGTGGATAAGAGGGGTTACCCAAGTATATAAGTTGCTGGAATAATACATAAAACTAGCATAAAAAGAGGATAAAACTAGAAGACAAGATGAAAGCTAAGCCAGAGGAGAGAATTACGCAGAGAAAGTTGTATGGTTGGAGGAAAAGTTGTATGGTTGGAGGTAAATAGCATATCGCTAACGTGATTCACGATTTATAGCTAAATAGGTTAATTGAAAGAAGTTATACGTAGCTATTAATAGTTATCACCCTTCGAAAGTCGAGCATGGTGAGATGATAAGGACAAGAGCAAATGCATACACAACACTATCATCAAGTAGGAAATACCCCAATTTCTTTTTGTCTTCATTAAATTAGCGCATTTTATAGACATTTCATTTCAAAACATCCCGATTTTTTTGGATGATCACAAACAGATTGACAGGATCAGACATTTATCATATCAAATCATTTAGCTAGGATGAGAAATTTAACGAAAATAAGAATAAAACTGGCCAGTGTGCAAAGTTGACATCCGTCAGATGTATCAGGTAGGGTGGTGCTAAGTTTAAATTGTTTTGGATCTGCAGTTTTTGACAAATCTAACACATCGAAATTAGTTGTCATCTGTCCATTGCATGAAGTTGATATTCGCTAGATATAATGAGCAGAACAAAAGGCAGTGAAGTTCAAACGTTGATGGCTCGCGGGAAATATTAAAGAGAAATAATGATTACAGATCCTTTTTCTTAGTTACTGTAAATTATCCCCCTTAGGATCCACTCTAAAAACAACAATTGTGTATTTTTCACGGGTTCAACTAGTCACTCTTGAAAACAAAATATATTCTTCCCCGTCAATATAAACTTTAATCCAGTTTAAAATGTCTTTTGGCTATGAGGAAAGTAACTGATTAATTCAACCACAAATAATCTATCATTTTATATGATTCTCCGATAATGTACTTAGTGAGTATTCAGTTGCCATGGTTTTGGATTGACTATGCTCTCCGGCAGATGTATAAACCAAATCCAGTGATGAATGTTTTTGTGGTCATTCTTTTGGTTATTTACGGTTAGATCACGTTGGATACACCGGTTATCGTAAGATCACCGTCATTTAAAACATAGAGCTAGGTCAATACTTGGATGAGTGACCATCTGGGATGACCAGGCGCCAGATGCAGCAAGAAGATCGTTCTTTGGTCGTCTCAGCTTATGTTGATTAAGAGAGCATCTTACAAGCGGGAAATGGAAAGTGCACTCGATCTCTTTCTTAATTGGGAAGACAGAGTGCGTATTAGTATCGGCTGGAACCGATCATTCGTTTTTATGGATTTTTTTACTCCTGGTGTCTCAAAGTATAACTGATTGTGTTCCTTGTACTTTGAGATCAAAAAATGCAATACATCTATTTGTTTACGGTGAGATAGAGTAAAGAGAGATAAAAGAAAGGTTTCTGTAAAAAAAAAATATGCATTCGATATTCCTCTTCTACATTTGATACTTATCCATGTTTTCATAACTTTTAGATAAACATATCGATAGGCAATGAAAAGTGAAAAGGATGAGAGAAAATGAGAATATACCAGTAAAGGCTTTGAATTCTGCAGAAAAATGAGAGATTAAATAATTCCAGTGATCAAAACCCGTGGAATTTCCATGGGTGAAGATCATCAATAAACGGGTAGAATTAATCAATATCAAAGACCAAAAAACCTTTTTCTTAATCATTATACCGTATTTCCAGACTGATGAGACGCTACAAATGGTAAGACACACCTTATTATTTGCAAACCATTTCTTTGGAAAAGCATTTGGGGATTAAATAGCTTACCGTACTAGGGTTGACATTTAAACACCGAGGCTTGGGTGATGTTTGATAACATCTCAATAGAAATATCGTACATTACTTTTACCTATACTATAGGATTATTTTCGGTTGCAAACAACTATGAAGAACGTTATCGAATAATCCAATCTTGCATAATCCATCTATTTTTGAATATACTTCTCCGAACTGATCGAATCTCTTTCCGATCAAATACCTCACTACGTACTTAGTTGCTAAGGTTTCCTCTGGGTGAGGCTCGTCTATAACAGGAAGAGTCAAATCCAAAGGATTATGTATTTGACCTTTTGATAAATGTGCGGGCTCCTCTAATATTTGGATTAACAGTAAAGCTAATTTAATTCTGTTTGTAATAGGTAGGAAAATGTGATACACTAAAATCGTTTAAGGAAGGAGACAGCAAAAGAAAAATTACAGGGTATGCGGTAGAAATTATTATTGTATTCGGCATTCCTCCTTCTCATTTGAAATTCGTGTTTGTG
Organism: Thysanoteuthis rhombus; assembly: GCA_963457665.1. Classification (NCBI taxonomy): domain Eukaryota; kingdom Metazoa; phylum Mollusca; class Cephalopoda; order Oegopsida; family Thysanoteuthidae; genus Thysanoteuthis; species Thysanoteuthis major. Next base: position 82,401,533 of record OY735201.1, read on the forward strand.
TAAGGTTCACATATTAAAACTGGGGTGGATACAAAGATTCAAAGAAAAAAAGGGAGAGAATATGAACGAAAGTGGTGAACAAGAACAGAAACATTAGAAAATCCTAGTCGTCAACAAGCATGACATTTTCACCGGTTCAATTATGTATTCAAGTTTTAAATTGCATACTTTAATCGGGTACAAGAAACCAGGCAACTTGTCCCCACAACTTAACCTTTCAATTATCAAAATCTAATGTGAGATTGTAGGCGTTTTAAATGAAAGAATGCGTCTTATCAGTCTGTAAAACACTCTATTCTGTCTGTGCACGTCTATGAGGAATCTTATCCAATAATCCCATCAGGCATAATCTACCCATTTTGAATATGACTTCCCAAACTGATCGAATCTCATTCACCAATTTAGTAGTTCTTTATGCACTTAGTTGCTATGGTTTCCGCCTGTCTACGCTCCCTTGCATTTGCACTAACCAAATCCAGTGGTATATCTCTCATACAAACGTGACCATTCGATTGATAGATGTATTGACTCCTTTCACCCCAGGAATAAGAGAATAACTAATTAGGTTTTGTATGTTATGGACTTATGAAAGGATCCACAAATCAAATAGAATGGATTTCCATCACAGAAGACGATTAAACGACATTCGGTGAGATGCGAATCAAATCCGATCAATGAACAGATCAATCGAATCACTTCCACTCTCAGCAAATAAACAATCAATCGAAACTTTTTCACTTCATGTCGACAAGGGATCGGTCAATAGAAACCGATTTGAAAGCATCGATCCGTCATACTTTCACATTCAGAAACAATACTCAGTTTTTCTCTCTGGCAATGATTACCGGAATAAATGCGCATGAAGATGATTGATATATATATATATATATATATATATATATATATATATATATATATATATATATATATATATATATATTTATATATATATATAAACTCACATGCATACATTACGAGAAACCATCCGCCGAAAATGGTCACCAAAACTGCAAACATATGTTTGTTCAGTTCAGAGAAAAGTGACATGAACCTTTTATCACCCATTTTCCGATTTTTTTATAGATCATATCTCAACATGAGATGCTGTAGCAAGAATAACTCCATCTGGACAAACCCTTTGATGGGGAAGTGATCGAAATGTCATGCTTCAGGTGACCAGAAAATCTATCTACCAACCCATAAATATACATACATACATACATACATACATACATACATACATACATACATGCGTACATGGCATCGATATTTACTCCTGGAACTCAGTAAAGTGAAATTGTCAACAAAAGCCTTCACTAATCGTAAAGAGGCTTTTAACAAAAACAAAATATTTTCTTAACTAATAAAGGTTACATTACTCCCCTAATAATCAACATTTACAATTTTATTCGGGGTCGTCTCTGCTTATCTAGTCTAGCCAGTCGACAAACATACGTGCTCATCAATCAGGAAAATGCACACAATTGAATATCATGGTTGGATATTCATGTGTCTTTTTCAAATTCATTGAAATTAACAGAAGTAGTTCTAGAGTGTTTATTTTATCATTTAATGTTAGATGTCATATCAAAGAAATTAGAATATATCATGTGTACCTATATCCGATTTATATTTACTTTTTTGCAAAACAACTATAATATCTATGGCTATAATGAGGTAAAAGTCAGAAATGTACATAATGCTGCTAAATCTAGTGTGGAGTAGTGTTTAAAGCCTAAGGTACATGCAGCTTTTGATTAATCACTTAGCAAAAGGGTACTTGCTTAGGACATCAAAAGACAAGTTGGTACCACAGATTTTCTTGCAGTTTCCCGTATTTATTCATTATACATTGTTTAAATTGTTTGGCATGAAAGTTCAAATTCAAGATTTTTTTTTCCTATACGTAGAGTACATTGAAACATTCAAAAGATTCAACCGTCCACACAAATCGCATTGTGGAAAACTAGTCATCGTGCAAGCACACGTTTCGTTGGTAAATATTTGGTTTCATGAAGTAGTACATTTTAGTAGGAAAAGTATTTTTGGTGCGATTCTAAGGATATGATGTTCATTTCTTCAGGAATGTTTAATTAAAAAAAACAACATTTCAGTTACGCAATGGAAGGGAAGAAGTAGTGACCCCGTTTTGGGTCTTGGCTTAGAGCTTCAAGCGGTTTCGATCCGACCCTGTGTGTGAGGGACTTAAAGAGATTGTGTTCCAAATCAAACTCACCTCTTAAAGACTCAAGTAGGAGAGAAAATGAAAAAGAAAAAAGCGAACAACAAAAAACGTTTTGTGGACTTAATAAAGAATAAATGTTTGGATTTTCCATACCTTAACTACACCGTTATGGCTTCAGCGTATGATATTATAGCCAGACGGTCAGTCGGATCAGCTTAAAAGCTGGAAGAATCTATGCTGACTGTTTTGGTAACAATTCGGTCTCATTTGAAATAGTATGAAACCATCGGAGAGTGTAACACGTTGGTTTAAACGTTTAGAGATACCGTAATCTAGATCTGAAAAGTCTTAAACATTAACAACGCATTTATTTACACATATAAAAGTTTCATCAGATCAGCACAAACCAATTCACATAGAATTTACGACTTAGGATTCTGTGCAAATCATCATCCTTTAACCTCAGTCGCCAGACCTCATATCATGTACATTGCAGAGATAGATTTTTCCTGTTCATCATGCCATCTTATTTTCCTCTTGGCCACAGTTTTAGGTATGATTTCCAGGAATCTACGTTTTGAGTCAAACAGTTGTCTGACGTTGTCAAAATGTACCCAACACATTGCCATTTAAGTTTTAAAATCGATTCTATAATAATGCTGACTTGAGTTTTTTCTATGATATACTGTTATGTGATTTCTCCAGGTGATGCTGTGCATGGATCCCAATTCGAGGGTACGATTTAAGGGCCAATCCTTTGTTCAGGTTCCATGTATAAGCCTCAAACATTTACCGGTTATCTAATAGCTCTAATAAGCTGGTATCAGATTACAGTTTTGCTTGATGGAAGCCATTTGACATCAAGGGGAGAGACGTTCTATAGTGGGAAAATCATACTCGATATCAGATACTCACAAAGCAGCATTCAGAATTTAAAACGCTTTGCTCCCCTCTCTCTCTTCCTCTCCTCTCTGTCTGTCTGTCTATCTCTGTCTCTGTCTCTCTCTCTCTTTAAGTGGCTACATATTGATCGCAGGTTTGAGCGGCTACATATTGATCGCAGGTTTGAGCGGCTACATATTGATCGCAGGTTTGTTTCCTACACACACACACACACACACATATATAAATATATATAAACATATACATATATATACCTGGTGACTTTCAAAAGCTGTTTTATTTCGTTAGAATATATATCTCAAAGTGTTTCTAAATATGTTTGTAATTTACACATAGTTAACTAAACAATGAATACCTTAATTAGTAATACAGTCGGCAATATCTCATTAAAGCAAAACTACTCATCTATTTTAGCAATTATAGTCCACCAAGACCCCAACGTATGTATCGACCAGTATATATAGTTATTACTATAAATATTTGTACGGGAAGGCATTACTTACTCGCTTGGTTTTGGAAGTTGAAACAGTAACATTACATAGGGAGAGTTTTTCAGATGAAATTGAATTGTTCAATGAGAAAAAGAGCATTTTTTTGCCCATATCCTCCTAAACCGAAAATGCTTACGAATGAATCAGGGAGATTAAGAGAGTGCATGTGCATTGCTATAAGGAAATGTTGCCAAACTATTT
>OY735201.1:82410312-82432812 GCA_963457665.1 Thysanoteuthis rhombus
CCTCCAAATGCCATCTCAAACGAGCTGTAAAAGTCGGGGTTTGGATGGAGAGGCTTGATCGGCAAAATAGATAAATTAAAGTGAATTTCAATATTTTTAAGTTCAAAAGAATCTGAGATAGAAGCCGAACAATCTAAATTTCTCCATTAACTATCGATCCTTCCAAAGATCAAATCTGGTTATTTTTAAAAAATCGTCTCATAATTTTTGCTGCAGCATCTGTAAGTTTAAAATAGAGTGCACTGGGAGATATAATATGGAATAGCCCCTTATAGATTTTAATGAAGCAGATGTGTCGGACTTCAGCACCGCCAAGCTTATTAACTATGTATTCCTGTTGCAAGTTTCAAGATATTACAAGTTTTACCGGATACAATCCTGGTACAATGGTCTGTATTAGAACTGGGCTATCAAATTAATTATTAGGTCCAGTGTAGAAGGAAATCACAAATAGTAAAATGCAAGAACTACTTTAGATTCCGTGTGACAAAATTTGCACGAAAATCTCAGACGTCATGAATGATGAAAAATGAGGGATTCAGATCATTTTTTTTTTGTGGGAAAATATCGATGTGGCGTTGCCTTTCTGATTTTAGCACGTGCATAAATACTATCAAGCCATGATGACTTTACTACATAGAAAAACGAAGGAAGTCAAGTCAAAATATGGAAGCAATGAGTAGAAATAAAGACATATCAAAGTATTAGTAGACAAAATACATTTATTGATGATTCATTATCCTCAGCTGCAGTCTTTCATTGTCTGTGCCTTGGACATGGACCTTACCATGGATTCGCCACAACTCCCTATCGTGGGTGTCACAGAGACAGTACTTTCAGAATTAGTCTAGTTTGTCCTTCCATCTTGTATTTTGCCGGCGTTGGTTACGCATGTGAACTCTAGGGATCCATGTTGTGAGTCCTGATGTCCATCGGTTGTCTGCCATTCTTCCGATACAACTTATCCACTGCCATTTTTTTCTAGTTGACTCTATGTCTTTGAATTCTTTTTTCTCTCTGACGTTCTGTTGTCTTCTGATCTCTCCATTTTGGGTTGAGCATTGATTTACTAGTGCTCCCCATGTGGCGGTGTGAGCATCAGACTGAGTGTGCAGGTGCAATGCGTTAGCCAATGAGGGAAACTCGGGTTGTGCATTGCTGAACGCATTAGAAACCTTTGGACTCGCCCTTGGGCTCTCCTATCATTACTCAGTCCAGCTACAGGGAATCAGTTCGTTATTGGGTGGTGCTGTCCCATTGCACTAAGAGGAACAAGTCGGGCTTGTCTTGAAACAGCTGGAGCTATTCTTGAGGATGCTCAAAATGTGAAGTTGGACATGATTCTTTCATGTGCACGTTGAATGCTTCTTAGTTCGTGGGTCTGTCTCTTGGTTTGGTTTCATGTATCAACTCCATAGACGACTATTGTAGTATACTCCAATTTTCAAGATTTACTGGGATCTTCTTGTTTTCGGAGGTTGAGATTGCTCTACCAAAGGCTTGCTATCCCAGGGTGTTCCTTTGCTTGATTCATTTTTCTTTTATTTGCTTCATGGAGATTCCTTGTCCTAGGTAGATGCAATTGTCTACATTCTCCATTCTTGCATCTTCGATTTTGATAGTTGCGTTCTTATTTCTGTTGCACATGGGCTTCGTTTTGTTGAATTCATATGGAAGCTGACTTTCTTCCTTTCTTCATTTAGTTCATCTAGCATCAGTTTGAGGTCGTGCAAGTTTTCTGCAAAAGGGGTGATGCACTCAGCAAACCTGCGGTTCTTCAGATATTTGCCGTCTATTTTGATTCCCTCTTTCTCTCAGTCTAGGTCTCAGAGGATATAGAGGCAGTCTGTGAAGAGTTTAGATGAGCTGAATGTCAACATGAAACACATAGAGTCAATCGTTCCCAGGTAACTAAATTAGATCTTAAAAATGATAAATGCAAAAGATAATTAGCTTCTGATTCTGGGGGTATGAATAGATGGGGGATGTAACATTGTGATGCTTGAAGTCATTGTTATACTTTCGTGGTGGTCAGGAGCAAAGAAAAGGAGTGTTTTGCAGAGTCTGGTTACTTGAATACCACAATATTACAAAACACGATTAAGTAAAAGAAAGGAAAAGAACGAAAAGTGTTCTCCAGGCTGAATGAACACATAATTAAATATACCTGCCGAAAACTTTAGTAATTTATCACCATAGTTTGGCATTCAATATATAATATACTCACAACAGAATGTTTCTCCCGAAAACCTGCAGTAGAGGGTGTAGAAGTGAGGAATTAAGTCTCAACGCCTTGGAGGAAAATGGTATGAACAACGTAATATGAGTCACAATAGACAATAACATATCCGGCATATAGATTAAGACAAACACTGCAGTCACATAACCAGAAGGGAGTCAATAGAAAATTTTAGAGGGACCATGGCGTCACTACCAGCAGCCAGGACGAAAAGTGAGCAATGAGCAAAGATTCTGTTTATTATTATTATTATTATTATTATTATTATTATTATTATTATTATTATTATTGTTTGGAACCTCACACCAGCTGCCTGGTGGTAACCGCTGGAGTTTGTGACAGCAAGTCTCCTCAAGTCTCCAGCCCTCCTCTCCTAGTACTCATAGGTTGCAGTAATTCTACGATTTACAGTTTCACACCGGTTGCCCAGTGGTTATCGCTGAAGGCTGAATGACAATAAATCTCCTCAGGTCTTCAGCTAACGTCTCCTCTCTCTTTCGCATATCATGACAGAGCTACAATTCGTTGCAGTACTTATATCTCTAGTACCTTCCTCAGTATCCGTGCAGTTCCCAGTAGTGCTGTGGTCTGTACGGTCTCTATCTTTCCCCTAATCCCGATCTCCTCCAGTCTCTCCCTCAGCGTTTTGGGGACAGTTCCTAGTGCGCCAACTATGACCGGTACTACCCTGGTTTTCATGTTCCACATTTTCCTTAACTCCCTTGCTAAGTCCTGGTATTTTCCCCTTTTTTTCACCCTCCTTCTTTTTTACTCTATGGTCTGCAGGCACAGCAACGTCTACTATTTGGCAGGCCTTCCTTTTTTTGTCTACTATCACTAGGTCTTGTCTTATTGCCTGGATGAGGTGGTCAGTTTGGATGTCAAAGTCCCACAGTAGTTTGTGGTTGTCATTCTCCAAAACTGCCTCTGGCTTGTGCTGATACCACTTTTCCCCATGGTTGAATCCCATTTGTTTGCTTAGTTCCCACTGTATCATCGTTGCTACTCTATCGTGTCTATGCTTATACTCCTTCTGGGCGAGTTGGCTACATTCACTAGTTATGTGGTTTACTGTCTCATCTCTTTCACGGCACATGCGGCATTTGCTGTTTGTCTGTGTTCTGTCGATTTTTGTTTTTATGTAGTTTGTCCTTATGCTTTTGTTTTGGGCTGCCATGATGAGCGATTCTGTTTCTCTTTTAAGGTTTCCTTTTCGTAACCACGTCCATGATTTCTCGTGCTATATCTTGTATCTGCCTTTTAAACTCGCCGTACAATTTTTGCGCTTCCCATCTTTCTTTTCTTATTTGCTGTACTGTTCCATTGTTTTCTACTTTATTGCTTGTTGCACTATCTCTCGCACTTTTTATGATTTCTTCACTATTTGTTTGCACATATCTTTCTAGGACTATTTTAGCTCTCTGGACACAATCTTCGATGCTGATGAACCCCCTGCCACCTTCTTTTCTCTTAACGTATAGTCTATCTGTATCATCTGTAGGGTGTAATGCTTTATGCATCGTCATAAGTTTCCTTGTTCGCCTATCCATTGATTGGAGCTCTTCCTTTGTCCATCCTAGGAATGGTCCTGTATACCTAACTACTGACACAGCCCAGGTGTTCATTCATTTTATTAGATTTCTGCTATTTAATTTGGTTTCTAATATTTTCCTTATCCTTCTAAGGTATTCTCTCTTTATTTTCTCCTTCATCTCGTCCCGTTTTATCGTGTCAAATTCAAGGACACCTAGGTACTTGTATCGGTCTTGTGCAGTCAATGCCCTAATCTTGCTGTTGTCCGCGAGTTCAATTCCCTCAGTCATTGAAAGCCTTCCTTTGTGCATCACCATGATTGCGCATTTTTCTATTCCAAACTCCATTTCTATGTCCTCACTATATTCCCCTACTTCGTTGAAGAGAGTCTCAAGCTCTCCCCTGTTTTTTGCGAACAATTTTATATCGTCCATGTACATTAGGTGGTTGACCTTTCCTTTTGTTTTAGAGAAGTGGTATCCTTTGCTGTTTTTCAGGATTCTGTTGAGCAGTATCATTGTTAGAACAAATAGTAGTGGGGACAACGAGTCTCTTTGGACGATTCCCCTTTTTATCCATACCTCGGCTAGTTTGTCCCCTGCGGCTGTCAAATCTACTCCCCAGTCTTCCATCGAATTACAAATGAATTCAACCACCGGTTCACTAATTTTGAACATTCTAAGGCATTCGAGTATCCAGCTATGTGGAATCATATCGTACGCTTTTTTGTAATCTATCCATCCCATTGCGATATTCTTTCTCCTTTTCCTCACTTCTCTTAAGATCATCTGGTCTATGTAGAGTAAATCATTTACCCCTTTGGTTCCTATCCTACACCCTTTCTGTTCTTCTGGTAGTAGTCCCCTTCTATCCATTGACGTGTATATTCTTTCTGCTATTTGCCCGGTCAGGATTTTCCACATAAGTGGTAAGTACGTGATTGGTCTATAGTTGCTTGCTATGTTCCCCTTTTCTGGGTCTTTTTGGATGAGGGTGGTTCTGCCTTTAGTCATCCATTCTGGTGCCTTGCCTTCGTTTAGACAATTTTGGAGTAGGTGAGTGAGTCTGCCGTGTAACGTGGTGAATTTTTTTGAACCAATTATTATTATTATTATTATTATTATTATTATTATTATTATTATTATTATTATTATTATTATTATTATTATTATTTAGCAATCTCACACCAGTTGCCTGGTGGTTAGCGCTGGAGTTTGAGTGACAGCAAGTCTCCCCAAGTCTCCAGCCCTTTTCTTCTAAGTCTCATAGGCCACAGCAATACTGCAGTTTACAGTTTCTCACCGGTTGCCCGGTGGTCATTGCTGAAGGTTGAGTGACAATAAGTCTCCTCAGGTCTTCAGCCAACATCTCTTCTCTCCTTTGCCTATCATGCCAGTGCTGTGATTCACATTCCCGCTTTCATTTCCCTTCCTTTGTTAGGTCACTGTTAACAATTAGTGTTGCAGTCTTTATATTTCTAGGACTCTCCTCAGTCCCAGAATTTGCCAAAACATTGTAAAATGTATCATACGGCTACGAGTTAATAGCAAGGTCTGAAATAGATGTAGAAGGACAAGACAAGTTAAGTTATGATGAAAAAGAAATATCATGATATTAGAAATGAGTCAAAATTGATGGATACAATATTGCGTTACAATACTTCAGCAAATAATACATAAATTAAAGTTTACTCTGATGAGGCTGTAGTGATTATATATGTTAAAATTACCACGAAATAGGTTAGAAAATAATGCACTACATGCCCTCTAATTCATTATACAGCTAAAGTCCAATTCTTATCGAAGAGGTGGAGTCAACTAATTTGCATAAATTTCACCTCTAGGACATTTTTAAGGGAATATCTCTAACTATCTCTATAAATTCAAACATTTGAGCTTGAGAGTCGGTTTCGATTATTTTGTATCTTATATAGAGTAGTATCAGAAAGGAACAGACGAGGCCATAGCCAGATTGAAATCGCTCTTTATAGTTATATGCGTACAAAAGTTTCACTCTCTTCTGGTAATCCGTCACAAATTTCAGCTCAATCCAACAATCTATCAAGCGTGAAAAGTGGATTAGGTCCCTAAGTGCGAACATCTGTCGTCGTAGCCAACGTAAGGGTTCACTTAATAGATCAATGTATACTGGAGTTGTGCATCGTTCAAAACGTCACCAAATTTCAGCTCACTACGACAATCTATAGGGCGATTTCATTGGAAACTTACTCCTTGTGAGATGAGTTCTGTAAGTAGATCTTTGCTTTGCTCCTATAAAAATATTGGTTAATTCGAAATTCGGTGAATTATGATCATCCTCATCTATTCTGTCGTGAAAACTGACCTTTCTCTTCTATTTCTTTTGAAAGTGTCCAATAGAAGCAATGCCTCCGTTTTCAAACACAAGCAACGATATTTTTCCATTTTCGTCATCCATGGCTTTACATCCCCGTAAGGCTTCGTTTTACGGTCAGTACGTTTGCAATTTCTCGTCTCTCATCTGGCCCAATAGCAATCCATCAACTGATCAGTTACGTACATATCGATCTGAAATCACTGAATGTGTACAAAAGCGTGTGTCCTCATAGGACGAATTACAAAACTTTCCGTCTCTTCTGGCGCCACTGTAAAAACTCGGCAAAGATTTAGTGATTCGGTGTTTGGACCTGGAAAATAGTTTCGTTCCGGAAAGAATTCCATTTGTCATTTCCATTGCAGGTCATTGGGGGACGCGTCATCGGAAAATTTGTTTCGAATTGACTTCTTGGTACAAAATGAATATTCCTAGTCATGAAGTGAAATATGTAAACTACTCCTGGTATATTATATGTCAGTAAGACTTGGTCAATGAAGCACCAGTGGTTCTGACTCACAAGATATTCCTGAGCTAATCTGAATGCCAAAAAGCACTATAGGCGCTAAATTTGGAAAAGAATAGCTGCAAAACGCCAGAAATGACCAAAGTACACAGAATAGTAAATAAAAACGTTTCCGAAAAGAATTAATTTAGTGTTGTCTTGCACGTCCAAACAAGTAACGTACTATATTTAACGCAACAAAGTATCAGGTCATGAGAGGAATTGTGTCTGACGTACATTCTGCACCAAACGTTCGGGTAAAAGTTTTGCAAATCTTCGATAGAAGTAATACATTAGAATTGTAAATATTATCTAATTTAAAAAAAAAATAATGAATCAATGAAAGAATGAAAGAAACATTAATTACTTTAATTTCAGTGAGGATTTTAATTCAGCATTTTTCAACTGTTCTTCAAACGGATGAGTAGTGTCATAAAGGTTGGTTGATGGGTTCCCTCCATGTAAGGCTAAATTGTACTATTACTTCACGTACTGTTTTATTAATCACTCAATTATATATATATATATATATATATATATATATATATATATATATATATATATATATGTTTTAGAAAGTATTAAGAATTCGCTTTAAATATAGGAATCTTCGTTTTTACGCCACTGTATTCGGACATGTAATTATATTCAGACATATGTTGTTGATGGGTATGCAAAATATAGAAGTTATAGCTTGTCTATACACTTTGATAAAAAAATAAATCAGGTATGGGTAGATTTGAAAGGAAATTTACAAATCTTTCATAGTACCAAGTGTGCAAGAAGCTGTTATGAGTTCAAATTTGGAATGAATGTACCATAAATGGGAAAGTGTTGGGAAATGATATCAACCAAAGAGAGCCGTGCTTCAGCATTGTTTGCTTGGCAAAGGCTAAAATTATTTGTTTATTCAGTATGGAAGGTGGCTATTTATTTTGCAAATGGCGTTATTGACCTGGACCTGAAGATGAATGAGTTGAAATGATTGATGCAAACTGTTTTGGTAATAATACAGTACAGCCTTGTAACTGAACTGCAGATCATTTTCACGGTATTGAAATATGATTTTAGATGCGTTCATCTACTGCTGTGATAACTATCATTGATTAACTGACTATATGACAACTGTACATATCAAACGCCATCAAATGTTAGTGTCTCAAGGATAGTTGAGATTTTATGGTTTCCATATCACATAAAATCCGATACTCTTCATATATTATAAAGATAAACTCAATAATTTATCTTTCTTTCTTTCTGCTGGTTGATGAAAGTTCAAACTAGACTCCTACTTCAATTCGAATGTCACTTCTTGGGTAGTGTGTATAAGTGCCGCCTAGCAATCACCAGGTCGTCATTTCAAGTCACACTGGGGAAATACTATTTTTCAATGTATCAGTTTGGTTTCAGTCGACGGGCTAAATAAACAGTGAACTGTTTACCCCACTAAATTGGATGTTTCTTGGGAAAATAACATCAATTCATACCTGGGCAGGGATCTGAACAAGAAAGTATGTAGATATTTTTTATCGGCTTTTATCTAAAACACGACATTAAAGTTTAAACCTACACCAAACATTTTCTTCTTTAGATCAATCCTCATATATGACCATGGTAAAATAACTATAGAAAATAATTTAAATGATTGAGGAAAATTAGATCAAACCTTTCAAATGTCGACCAATTTTCAACTAGCAATCTAATTTGGCAATAATTGCCCCGTTTACACGATGAAAATGTTCAGAAAATCTGCATTCATCCAAAATTTGGACTGCACATGAAATAATCCTTCCATACATGGGTGTTAAATGAATGTCTTTGTATGATGTGTACAGTTACGGTGTTATACTCTCATGAAAGCAAGGAAAATCGGAAATAACTTACTTCAGAAAACAAAAGAAAGAAAAAAAAGCAACAACAACACTGTGATTCTTGAAACCCTATCGATAACCACACGTATCACATTTGTAATTATCACAAAAAAATGATAATCAATTATTGGAGACCCCTTTTTTTAAAATTAATGTCCGAGTTATAAAGCTTCAAAAATTGTGACTGACAGACAGAAACGGGCTGGGCTAGGTTGGCACACACACACACACACATACGTACACACACACACACACACACACACATATATATATATATATATATATATATATATATATATATATATATATGGCGACTTCGCTTCCTGCTCTGTCAAAATCACTGTTATAAAACTGAAAACGAGAGAAATTGTGTTTAAATAGCACATTTCTGATCTGACTTCCAGGCTTGTTTTCATGCTTTACCAATCATAAGGCGATTGAATCTCGTATTTACATACAAATAAGTACTCCAATTCATATTAATTACACGGTGCAACGCAATTTTTGCTCCTGGGTAGCGCAAGATAGCCCTTGTGTAGGATATATGGCTTTCTTTGGAGATTATGAAGGTTCTCTGCAAATAGGACGATGTCGTCAGCAAATCTTGGAAAACTTATGTATTTGCCATGTATTCTTATTCTTTTGTTTCTCCAGTTTCGGTTTTAGAAGATCATCTCAAAGCAAGCTGTGAATAGTTTGTGTAAGAAAAAGTTATTTTTACACCAGTCACAACTATAGCAAAACTTTTACGTAGTTTGCAGTTTATTGGTGGAAAAAGCATTCATTTTAATGTGACTGATATTTTTTCAGCGCAAGTCCCTTCCTGATCAATGCTATTCAGTGCTGGAAAGTCGCATTCTAAATTTCCTGCTCACTATGGTGACCGCTAGGACCTAATTTGGCATGTCTGTGGATGGAGCAGAGTCTGCCTCTACAAGAGCCATGGAAACAGACAACATGTACGCAATCTCTGGGGTAGAATCCTGTGAAAAAAAATTGATGCATTCTAATGACAATCTGAGTAGTCACTCAATCTAAACTACCGTATTTTGACAGCATGTCATGATGGTGATGATAAATTTTTAATAAAATGAAAAAAGTGAGGATAAATAAACAAGTTTCTTCTCTCCTGTTGGGTAATGACCAGTAAAAGTCCGAATAAAAAAAAACACACACACACAAAAAGAAAAGTGTGAATGCTTCTGAATACAAAAAGTGATCAATTTAGCAGAAAAACGCATTTCAAATTAAAACTACAAGTGTAAATTTGAACTGAACAGGATATGGTACCTATAGAAAAAAAAAGATTCGTCCGTTTAGGTCAGTTTGGCTTCCTACCAATGATTTCAAATTATAGTAGGAGAATGATACTTTTCAATTCATATTCATGATGTTACAGGACAATGAAATAGTGATGAGTTTTCACTCCCCTGAATCAGGTCATCGTTATTCCCGGTCTGGTCTTTGTTGCTGTGGAGAAAAAAAGTCATCTCAACCTCCCGACTGGAGTTTGACAGAACTTTATCATGTTTTTTCTGAGCAATAGAAGAAACTATGTATATCTTCCTTCGAATTTTCATTTTGACAAACTCTTTTCTGAGATGCCTGGTACGCAAGTCCAACCAGATTATCAATTTTTCACAGAGAAGATATAGCTGTGCCTTTTCCAGAGAGATTTATGGCAAAACACTTGACACATCTGGTATTATTTATATTTGTAGTATTTGTAGTATTACGTTACATTAATGGCACAGTAAAGAAATGGGCATTCGCTAGGGGTTACTTTGTCTGAACAGAATTGGCTAAAATAGATGCAACAACGATATATATATGTGAATGCTCTCTATTGCCCCATGTACATGTATGTGTATATGTGCCTCTCTATGTAAAGTAAAAGTTTATGATAACTTTACAAAGTAATAAAATGAACCGTCTATATACTTTTATTTCGATTTTTTCTCAAAGTTATCATTTTAAAATAGACATTGCGACGTCCACCTAGCAATCATGTCGTCTACTGAGTTGACAAAATGACAGTTGTGTTCAGCCAAGACCATTTCTGACTGATTGCTTTTTCTGACTGATTGCTTTTTCTGACTTGGCTGGCTTTCAAACTAAAACAAACAGCAAAAACAGAAAAAATACGTGTAAACCGATAGAGAAAATATAAAAGAAGAAAAAAATGTTAGATGCCCAAACAATCATATTAATGGAAAAAGACAAACATTCGCGGAAAAAATACAAGCTTTCTTTTAAAACTTATTTTATGCCGTTTGTCTAATTGATCGGTGAAATGGGAATTTTATGCTGACCAGGGCGACACAAATGGTCCAGAAAAGACCCCAGTGTTCTTCAACCGAATCATAAGTAAAATATTCTCCGCGAGTATCGGCCATGTACGCTTCCCTGCTCTGTCCTTTATATGAATGAGTTAGGTTTCTTTCTATATAATTCGACAATTTAAATTTTTCTCGTCGAGACTTCTACTGTGGGTAACTACTTGTTAACATCAAGAGAACTTGACCAATAGATAAGGAGTTGTTCCAACAATATATGTGAATATAACAGTAAAACCATGTTTTATGATTATTTCAACACATTCTGCCGGTAAAAATTGTGTTGCTACTATATATATATATATATATATATATATATATATATATATATATATATATATATATATATATATATATATATTATTTATTTATTTATTTATATATATAATTTTATGATATGTTTACCCTACAACTGGGCCTGCTATTGATATATATCTGTTTTGATTGTTGTTGTGGAGGGGAGATGGTTGGTAGGGGGTCCATAGGATATTTTTGAAAAAAGATGCTTCAGCATAACAAGAAGGACATTTGTCACTTGAATACGTACTCCAGCATGAGTAGCTTTTGCAATCATCGTTCTAAACTGGAGACCAAATTTCGCTAAGTGAATTGATAGGAAACTTTGGTTGTTTTTCTTTGTCTTCGCTAGTTATGGTTTGTCATTCATAGAAAGAGTTCTCTGTACTTTATTGGGTAGAAAATTTGAAACATTATTCATACTTTATTACTTAAATCTGCATTGAAGAAAACAAGTTTCTCAATTGATTTTTAAGATACCTCTGACAACTTTCATATATCGTGCTGTTTTGTTTATGCGTGGAAGTAGAGCTGGAGTAAGCATTAGGCCAAAAAGGCACTCGCGTCAAAGAAGCTTCATCACATCAGATTAGGAAAAGTAGTTTATATTGT
This sequence comes from Thysanoteuthis rhombus, assembly GCA_963457665.1. Taxonomy (NCBI): domain Eukaryota; kingdom Metazoa; phylum Mollusca; class Cephalopoda; order Oegopsida; family Thysanoteuthidae; genus Thysanoteuthis; species Thysanoteuthis major. Next base: position 82,422,058 of record OY735201.1, read on the forward strand.
CTTACAAGTTTATTTTTTTATGTATAGAATTAATTCAAATATCCAAATGATTTTACCACACGAATATTATTCTATCTTAGGTAACTGGTCATTATACAAACTCAGGTTTCATACATGAAGATTCAGTTTAATGGATTTGTGTATGTGTAGGTGTTATGTACTTCAATGTGTTTCAATGAACATTACTTTCATTTTTTCAAAATTTTTTCACTTATGAAAGTTTTATCGGTTAAGCTATGACGAAACCAAAGTGGATCACAATTTATCAGGGCATCAAATAGCTCAATTCTGGCGGTGGATGGAACAGATTCGGATGCAAATTAAGTCGATTTCAGACAGATATTTTTAGTGCTAAAATTTCACTCTGAATCTATATAAATCCACAATTGATTTTAAGATGGCTTTTCCCTGAATTGTTGTCCGGATCAAATCATGGTAATTATGTAATTCAAATCAGTTCCCTATTTTCCCCCGAGGTCTTTAGATTCAGCTAGATCAAAGAGTTCTTCAATATGGTTAGTGGCCAATTTTCCATTTACTGTGTTCGAATGTCTACAATACGATCAAATCTAAATTTGTCGGAGTTACCTCTCTAATGATTCATACTGACTCTGATATAGATATCCCCTTTGGGCAAGATTAGATATACAAAAAAATTGATGCAAAGAAAGTTTCCTCCCTTGATTCAGTAGCCCCTTCATTATTTTTCCTTGCAACAAAGTATTTTCTTTTTCATCATATTTCTGCTATCTTATTCCTAGATCTCCTCCCTCTCCCTCTTCACTCGTAGTTGTTGTTTTTATTGTTGCTTCTTCTTCTTCTTCTTCTTCTTCTTCCTGTTCTTCTTCTTCTTCTTCTTCTTCTTCTTCTTCTTCTTCTTCTTCTTCTTCTTCTTCTTCTTCTTCTTCTTCTGCTGCTGCTGCTGCTGCTTCTGCTTTCTAAACTTTCGTTCATTTTGGTTCCCAAGATTTTGCTAAACTCCCTCTCAGTAAAATTCATTCCCCTAACCTAACAACAAGGACAAGTTCACACTTTCAGATACAACAAGAGAGAAAAAAGTTGAAGGTATTGGATAGAAAGAGGAGGGGAGAGAGAGAGAGAGAGAGAGAGAGAGAGAGAGAGAGAGACGGATTATATTCCTACATTATTGATAAACAAAATAAAGCTGTTGAAAGCAATGGCCATCAGATTGAATTACTTGATGTAGCAAAACAGATACTTTTCATAATAATTCCTTACTTTTTCCTCTTTCAATCATAATCATTTCTCATTTTCATTTCTCTCTGCTCTTCTCAGATTTGAACGTCCATAATTTTAAATAAAATTTTCGAACACCTACATACCACAATGAAAAAGGATATATTCTGTGTCTTCTGACCCCGTGACCAAACTTTTTACATTCAGGGTATAGTTTAACCCTGAAGCAGCAAGTCTTGTTATCTTGTGTACTTCTTTCCTTTGGTAACAATCTTCATATCCTCCCTTTCTTACTTTCTTGGTATCTGCCCTGATGTATCTTCATATAATAATGTTCATTTTTTTCTCTTTGGCTAAACAAAGATCTCAAAGATTTCAATTTTTTTGTATCTTTTTAACACCCGTCCTCTTGCATCTTGTATCACCTGGCTTTTTTACTTTTTACATGTTTGAAACGGTCCACCAAATTGTCACCAGAACTGCCAACATTGATTTGTTCAGTCTTTGAATCAGTTTGTCTGACTGGTTCGGTATCAATGCATATGACTGTTGCTCGTACAAGCTTCAGAAATGGGTTTTAAAGACTGAAAATATAAACATGTATCCCTAATCTTGTGTATAAAAACGGGTTCTTGTTCCTTTAAAATCTATCTGAAGTGGTTTTTAATCGTGGGGGGTTACAATTTGATTAGATATATTCTAAATTGATACCTGAGTTTGTGTCCGGTAGCATCTGCATTTGATTTGCTTTTTTTTTTAATTTCTCAGTGGTCAGTGGTCAGTGCTCAACATAATGCAAGAGAAATCCCCTGTTTATTGATAACCCACTTACGCATTATATTGATAGATAATCCCTAAACTCTCTGCCAACAATTTTATTATAATCCACTTCGATTATGTTGGACACGTCAAAGCTCTCCCAGAGTGTCATAAGCCATGCCTTTTGGAGAACATGTTCCATTTCCAACCTCTCACCGAGCTAGGCAAGGTATGGGACTTTCCTGATTTGCTAAGATCGATGACTGAATTTATTTACAGGGGAAACTTTAAGTTGGTGTGATTTCAGAAGAGCAAGCTCATCTTTCAACAACCAGAGAAAAGAATGGTCTTAAACCAATGCCTCCTTCCGATAGTAACCAGTGGAGCTAGAGCATGGAATCTAATCAAAAGATTGACCCACAAACTTACACTATTCAACGTGCACAGGGGAAAATGCTCAAGATCACATGGAGAAAACACAACAATAAAATATAATGAAGAAAAAATGAAGTTAGAGAAAAACATAAGTTCAATTGGGAAACTAGAAACAGCAGTGGGCTAGTCATGTTGCAAAAAAAAGTCTTTCAACTGCTCACAATTCAGAATGTAGATTCTCAGAGATCGAATTCAAGACTGTGGTTGACAGAATATAAGATTGAATGACGAAACAGATATTTCAGAAAGTCTTTGCTACGAGGCACCCATGATACAGAGGACCAACGAATTCATATAATAACTGACAAAGGCAATGTCAGATGGTCATGAGTGATATGCACATAAATTTTCAAAGGACACGAATATTCGACTCTATGCTTCCCTAATCAATAAATTACACTAATTAATAACTACTTCTGATCTAGAAACAAACAAATGATCTCTCATTCGATTGAGTTGGAGCTCGGGTTGCCGTTCCTGTGCTGCTAACTACCCAGCCATTCAAATCCCTGCAAGATCTCTTACCTTTCTCAATATTTTTTGACTGCTCGTTAACTGCCACAATCATCAACATCAGACGTTTAGCGTCCATCACTGGACATACACCTTTCAAAAGATTTGCCAGATTTCCATCATGGGCATAGCTGAGCCAATACATTCAAAACCTATCTACTTCGTAACACCATCATTTATGGTTTATCAGTCCTGTAAGGACCCGGCTGCATACACACTTTTTTTCTAAATCTAGTTATTTTAATGATCACAGTATCCTCCCCCTAGAAATAGCAAGGAACATAACAAATTCACTGATCCCCCGTCTCAAATTTTTCTGATTGAACACCTCGAAAACGGCATGTCCAGCGACGTTTTTGCTTTTTTTTAAATCATATTCTCTTTATTATTTTTTATATCATCATCATCATCATCATCATCATCATCATCATCATCATCATCTGCTGCTGCTGCTGCTGCTGCTGCAATCTCACACCTGATATATTGTGCTATGTACGCATAGCTACAATGCTGGAGTCAAGTGTCTCTGGGAATTTCCAGGATCTACCCAAAGTGTAGACTTCATTATTTGTCTTGGACTGCACTTCTACTAGATATTCCTCATCATCATTGCATGCCTTTCAAGGTCCGTTGTTGGACATACACCTTCCCCGTGATTTGCCAAACTTCTCTATTATGGGCGCCACGGGGCCAGTATTTCCTGAATCTCTCTAACTCATCCCTGCATGTAATATTCTGCCAGCCTCTGTTGTGCGTCTGATCTCGGGGAACCCATGTCGTAAGTCGTGATATACACTGGTTGTCCACGATCCTTGCAACATGGCCAGCCTACTGCCATTAGGAATTTTTAATGGTTTCTATGACTCATGTCTTTCCCCAGATGTACTGTGCTGACTTTTGGTCTCCCGATGTGAGGCCTAGCTTAATTCTTTCATGTGCACGTTGCATAGTTCTCAATTTGCCGATCTGTCTCTTGGTTAAGTTCCATGTTTCAGCTCCATAAGTGACGAATGGAAGGATGCATTGGTTATACACCCTTCTTTTTAGGATTAATGGGATCTTCTTATTTTTGAAGATTGAGCTTGCTCTGCCAAAGGCTTGCCATCTTAGTGTGATTCTTCGCTTGATTTCTTCCTCTTTTGAGGGTCTCATGGAGATTCGTTGATCTACCAAGATCTAATTTATCCATTTTTGTGTCCTTGATTTTGATCTTAGTGTGTTTATCTCCGATGTGGTTGTCGCACAAGAATATCCTGTTCATTATTTGTAGTCCTTATTGGGACGAATTGAGTTTTTCGTAAAATCCTTTGGAACGTTTGACAATCCTGTGTCTGTCTGTTATTAGGTTTCCATTTTCTTCGAGTATTTTGGTTATTTGCTTTAGTCCTGAGTTGAGGCCTCTCTTTATAGCTTTGAAGCCCCAACCTCTTTTAAGAGTAAATTCGATGACTGCCGTCGTGTATCCTCTTCTGTCTTCCCTTCATTTCTTCATGATTGATTTATTAAGTTTGGTCTCTTCAACTTTCTCTCTTGTTGTTATTAGTTGCCTGAAGTTTCAACTTTTTCCATGAGATTTCTGGTTTCATCCGAGATTTTGCTAATGGGTTGTGTATTCATTGGTTTTAATACAGTGGCCACTTTAATTATAGATACTGTCATTTTGTTGCTTAGTTCGTTGATGCTAGGGTCATCTTGTTCAGTAAGAATTTTAAATCTGTTTTTCAGTTCGAGCTTGAAAAATCGAGTGTGCTCTTTTGGAATGTTTAGAGGTTGCAATTATACGTGGGACATTTTCCTGCGTTCTTTGTTGGTGTTCCCTTGCATTTTACATCGTACCATTCTGTAGTCGCTGCCTACATTGACTTGATTCAGAACTTGGATGTCTTTGATATTGTCGTTTTGGTTTTTTTTTGTTAGGATGTAGCTTGTTTCATTCTTTGTTTCATGTTTGGGGCTCTTCTAAGTCCATTTCCTATAGGGTCCCTTGTTGAAGATGGTGTTCATGATTTTTAAACCATTAGCCGTTGCAAAGTTTTCAAGATCTTCTTCTCTCTCGTTCCATACTTTGTATCTGAATTTGCCGATGCAATCTTCATTTTCATTTCATTGTTCTACCTGTGCGTTAAATCTCCCATGATGACATTGAAGTGTTTTCTGGTGTTTTGGAGTAGGGACTGCAAGTCATCATAAAAGTTGTCATTTTCATCTCGGGATGATTGCGATGTGGGAGCGTACACTTGGATTATATTGAGTTTGTATATCTTTGAAAGTTGTATGGTGACGCTAGCTACTCGGTCAGATGCAGCTTTGAAGCTGGTTATATTGTCTTTAAGGACCTCATTGATGAAAAAGCGTATTCCACTCCGTTTTACTTTTCCATAGCCGTATAGATGATGTAAGCTTCTCAGTTTGATTAGTTTTCTCTGGGTCTTCTTACCTCGCTTATGCCTATGATGTTCCATTTGACATTTTTGATTTCACTTTCTAGATTGGTTATGTGAATGTCAGTTGATGTGTTCGTCTTCAATCTAATATTTGTTTTGTTTTTATGGCCAGTCAAGCCCCGGTCGGGCATTTGGTGGGGATTATTATTTGTATATACATTATTTGTTTACCCTTCTTTTGGCAGCTAATGAGATTTTCTCCGGCGGTTAAGTTTGCTCTACTAACAGCACATCAAAGTACGCCAATAAACATATCATAAGCACCATCAGAAAACTCAAATCACCATGAGATGGTCAAAACGACATCCATGAAAGAGCGGTCTGGAGAATCTTGCAGAAGGTCGATGCCCAACGATAGAAGCTGGAAGACTGAAGACGGTGATGATTATTACGAGACGAAATGTTTTCTTTAGCATTACAAAAGTGTTATGGCAATCAAATGTATGTACAAAAATCCTCATTGAGACGCTTTCCATTTATTTTTTTTTAGAGAAAATAACCCCACCAGGGCATATGCTTGGGGGAAGCATATGGTTGGAGCAAACAAGTGGGACGTTTTCCCATTTTTTTCAATCATCTCCGTTCAGCATCTACAGGAGACAGGATAACTCCACCAGGGCGTGTGCTTGGGAGATCCTTGGATGCCCAGACGTCAGGATCTCCCCATGACCTTGTAGTTCAGAGGAGAGCAGAGAGTGATACATATGACATCTACCTCGCTACAAGATGTCATATTTGGCGTAAAACCACAAAAAGAGGGCTTCTTCTTTCTGTTTTGGAATCAGAGTTGTCCCCTTCCCAGACTGGTTACCTTCCCATTGCTCATAATCCTATTCTGACCAACTATTCGATCCATAACTGGGAGATGGAAGAATGTGAATTCATGCTTTTCCCAAAATCATTTGTTGGAAGTGAACATAAACAGCTCCGACCGGAATTAGAATTAAGTCGTCGATTCCACTGACTGAACTATTATTAATTAAGCCAACAGCACACTAATAACATGAATTAAAAAAAGTTCCAAAATTTCTTCGACTCCTAATGATCTTCATGAGACACTCAGATGGGCCTCAAATCCTTACTCTGAAAGTTCCCGTCCTTGCCCAGTGCCCCAGTTGCTTCCATCGGCACTGACTATCAAATTTCAAAATCCATATATTCAGAAGTGGACTTCCTTCAAAAACAGATTTGATTGTGAAATCCTTACTAAAAAGGGGCGAATGTTAACTCCTTTAAAGGAGAGCTCTGCATTTATTCTGTAGTTTTGAAAATTTCACATATCACTATTTCCTCATTTCATTTTCCTTACGGTTGCCAAATATGGCGTCAAAACCTTAATCGTGAAATAGGACTATTCGAATGATAACCTTTCCTGATTTCCATGCTTATTAGCTTCTTTTTAAAAAATCAGTTTCTGCTAAAATGATCCCTCACGTTGTGTCTGAGTTTGTTTTTTTTTAATCCAGACTTTTCTCGCGATCATGACCTAACAGAGGTCGAGTGAATTTACTTATCCATCGAACAGTTTTTTTTTCAAAATTTTAATCGATCATCCCCAACGAAGCATGCAACTGAAAGTCTCTGGTCACGTGACGGTTTCTATTTATAAACCATTTACACCTGTCTCTCAATCTTTCAAAGCATCTTATTTTTATTCGGCGGCGTAATATGTCTCAAGAAATATTTATATGTAGATATTGAATAGTCTGATGTCAAAAATAAAATGGATTGTCCATTAATGTTCTTTGACAGTTTGTGTGCAGAGATGTAGCCGAAGGAGGGGTCAATTTGCAAACGTTCACCAAGTCTGCAATGGATGGGGACCTCAAGAAACATTATAAATAGTAATCCCCCTACTGCATTTGCACTGATATCATACTATGAAAAATCTCAATAAATGTTAGAGCCCGGAACCCTTAATATCTGCCTACGCTCATAGATTTTTCTTTTTCGTGTTGAAAATTTCAACTTACATAGTCTTTGCATTAAAAGGGAACAGTTTTAACACAAAGTCATGTCTAGGTAGATTTTAAGAGAAGCTCATACTTGTAAAAAAAATTGAATAGAAAAACAAAAGTTGTTGTACACGTTAACAAAATCCAGGGAGACTGCAAATATACCCTTTTTGGAGAAATATGTGCATATGGCTTGTAATTGTTTGATAATGCATCAAGTAAATTATACAAGAAAATAAACAAATGAGAAATATAAATTTAGGCGGCTATAAATATATGAGTGAAAAATATACATATTCAAACCACATATATGTAATCAGACGATATGAAAATATACATGAATATCAGATACGGAATGATAGTAGTGTAATATATCTTCAACAAATCATAGAATAAATATGACTAGTCATTAAATAGAAACTGTCACTTGACCAACTTAGTTTTGCAGCACGCAGATTCAAGGGTTATCAAGAGAAATTTCGAAAAATACTGTTCGGATTTTTAAAGATTATAATCAAGTTATATCAAGGAGTAAGCATAGAAAATGTCAACGCTCTAAGCTCTTTTGGTACAGCTGGTACACTTGCTACTAATATACGTACCAGCAAAACTAATTTGAAAACTGCAGAAGCCCATGTTGAGAGTTTCGGCGACATTTTTGAGTGAGGATTTTTTTCAATAGAGAAAGCATGAAGAAAGATGAGAGAAAGCTTATAACCAAGTATAATTGTGTCGCCACATACGTTCTTTATGGTGAAAAATAGAGATTCAGCGTATTTTGCAATATAATTGATTTTTTAGAATAGCAATAAGAACGCTAGAGGTTTGTTACAGCGAAGAATAATCGATATTGCTAGTACAGCATCATTCGACTTTTCATAGTGGAAACAGAATTATTTCTGGTGATTATCAGGTCTGACCCAACGAGTTTATTAGCTGATAGATGCCGATACTGCTACACTGGCCACTGTCAATCACACAGGGATTTTCACGAATCTTTTGCAGCGTAATAAACATTTTATAGCTTATCCAAACTATGAATGGTATTTCCGTAGAAAGTGTGTAATTCTAAAATTTCCCTGTGTTCTCAGATAAATTGAATCATATTATATAATCATGTGCTGAATAAGTAAAGTACACAGTTTTTTCACCAAGTAATATCAAAATAACCCCTATAAAGACCCTATAAGTGTTGAAATAGAGTTAAAAATCCCAAATCCAAAACCCTTGTGTGATCTAGGAAAAATTGCCATTAATTCATATATTTTAATTTGATTTGTTTGAGTTATATTTTATAAAGCCAGAATATCAAACTATTTAGCAAAAAGTGTTTTGTGTCATGCTTGAGATGTTTTGTAATTGATGCAAAGTAGAAAAGCAGAGTGAATATCTTCCAAGTTCTCTGATGCCATCATTTTGTCGAGTCAGCGTGAGTGATATTATATAACAATATACATGCATGTCAGGAACTGAAAAAATTGTGATGTCACATGTTTTGCTGGAACAACTTTTCTTCAATTAACCCAGTCCAACAAAAGCACCAGGATTTGTTTATGCTTCACAAGTACTCTCTTAACGGAAGACTAATTAGCATCGTAAGATTTGTGCTGGTACTTATTCTAAAAATGCAAATTGCAAGTAGTTTATGTACAGTTCCTAGAGGAGGATGGTCCCGTACAACACGAATGGTGGAGAAGTGCTGTTACTATCATAAATCAGGCCTACAATGAGGATTTAAAAAAAGACGGATGCCGTCCCAAAAAGTGGTGTTATTTTCCGGAAAATTCTTTCAAGATAACCGTTCTCTGGATCTCCGAGTGATAACTTTTCTAATTAAATTTGACAGGTTCTTTTTGTTAAATTGGATAATGTCGTTGTCCCTAATCTTTTAAGCCAAGGCCAATGAAGCATAAACAATCCTGAACTGATGGCAATTTTCCATGATGCCTTGATTGTAAATTAAACATTCTTTCTGAAAGAAATTGTTCAAATCATCCAATTTGAAACAAATGTATATTTGAAAAAATAGAACCATCGAAGATGGCAGGGGGATTCTATTCTTTATATATATATATATATATATATATATATATATATATATATATATATGTGTGTGTGTGTGTGTGTGTGTGTGTGAGATTGTGAGTGTGTGTGTATTGTTCGTGCGTTTGTATGTTTGTTTCTCTGAGTTTGTGTGCCAAACAATACTGTTTTGTCTACAGGATAAAAAATGGCATCAGTACTTTAGTACGATCCCTAAAATGTATTTAACCTTTTTGACCTTTTGGAATCTTATTTTGACCGGCTTATTGATAGCATTAAAATTTTTTCATTACGTGGATGTCTCTACGTGTTGTTTCACACCATTTTAGATGATTGTCAGTCGATAACGCTTGTGATATCATAGATAGGATAGTCAGACCATATTCATTCATTGATCCATCCATTTCCGACGAATCCGTGGTTGATGAAGCTTTCAATTACTCAATTATAAATGCGTTTTTTTATATCCCCACCGTGGATTCCCTATCATATACACTTCACAAACACCCTAGTCCTTAAGTCACCCTATTTTTATTTGCTACGACTTTAAAATTTACAACATTCTGCCAACATTGATTATTATGCACAACACTATTCTATTTATAATTAATTTCTTTGAATCCAAAGTCAAACAAACACTAGTCATTTCATTTGTGACTTCAGACGATCTAATCTCTACATATATCCCAGTGTATTATCCACGGGAATAATTTTTGAGAGCAAAATTTCTCCACAAAAGTCACTGTCTTCTTCAATTCCTGGAATAACAATAAGAAAACAAGAAAGTTGTTACGACGAAGAATAGTCGATTTTTTTCTGTTCTGCATCTTTGGATGTTCCAATCAGGAAATGAAGAAATATTTCAATGGGTCACGGAGAAAAGATATATCAGCTACTCGACGCCAAAACTGCTACAGTAATCTCAGTGAACCTTACGGAAATTTTTATGAATCTCTACTCAGTTCTTGCAGCATAGAAGCTTGTTCTGGTTTATTTGATCCATACATGGGTGATTCCGGAGGAAGTATTTTAGTGTCAGTTTCTTTCAGACTGAAAACTGAGTAGATGGAAGTCCATTTCAAGTCTGCCTGATGAGTTACACAGCTCATCTGTCCCCGGGACTTGATGTCAGTGTTGGAGTTCAGATAGAATTCAGAATTTCAAAATAGCATTTTTTTCTCATTTCATTTTTCAAGCCTGTTTACTCATTGCTGAGGACAAATGATCAGAATTGAGAAAAATTAATTAAAAACTATAATTTATGAAAGTCCTGGTAAGTCACTTAATAGACATCGGCAATTGAACAACGTCTTCCGTCTTCATGCCGTGTTTTGGGTGATCAATTCGGGTAGGAGGACCGATGAATGAGTTACTTACCTTTCATTGGCCAAAATAACTAAAAGTCTCAA